>JANLJB010002515.1:13917-48491 GCA_026212285.1 Bursera cuneata | reverse complement strand
TGAGCAGCCCAAACCTCTAATTACTGTATAGATAGTTTTATTGGATAAGACATTGCATTGATTACTAATTAATTGTATTTTACATAAAAATCCTCATTTAGAATTACACGAGAAAAATCAATTTCCTCTAATGTCAAATCCATTTAATTTCAAATAAAAGGATATTAGTAAATATACGGTAGACATCAATTGTGTTCAATAATATTACATAAATTGCTATGTAATCACACTATATATTTAGAATGCTATTTGTGTAATATTAAATTAATCTCAAATAAGGTAGTTATACTATACTACATAAAAGATAAAAATTAATTTCATGCCATGTAACATTAAATCTATGAGTATTAGAAATAGTATAAATTAATTTATTTCCTAATTTTGGATAAAATTATAATAATGTAGTTCGACACTTGACTAGATAATAATAATAATAAATTAAAAATTAATTCATTGCTTATAGTATGCCTTAAATTTATTTTTTTAATTTAAAGTCATAATTTAACTTATTCTCATATATTTTTAAATGTAATCTTTTTTTTTTCTACAACCAATTACCAAAAAATTTTATCTAAATGAAAAAAAAAAACTAAAATTTATAACTTTCATATAAAATTTATATATAGCCTATTTATATATGTCAAAATTTTATTTTTTTTTTGAAAACATTATTTATTATCTATCATTTCATTTATAAAATGGTTCTCCAAATTTTTTTTAAAAATTATTTCTTAAAAATTATTTCTTAGTCACCTAGCTTATTCATTCAAATCCTATTTAATTCTTACATAAATAAATATATTTAAATAAATCGAACTCGATAACTTCTCGTTGTTAGAATGCGTGCTTACTGATGGGTGTCATTTGGGCTTAAGCCCAAAGTCTAAAAAAAACAAAAATAGAAGCATGTATCCTTTTGACATTTGATAACTTTCAATTTTAAATTTGATATCTCATCAAGTTTTAATTCATATATTCAAGATAATTACATATTTAAAAACTGTTGTCTTTGTTCTAACATAGAACAATATATAGAGGAAGCCAGTAACACATATTTTTGGTTTATTATCGTTCAAATGGCCATAAACAAGGGAAATTTACCAAAATAATCAATCTTCTGGTTTTCTTTGATTTTTTTAATCAAACCCAAGTAAATGATAATTATACTCCCACCTCTTTCTTTTCTTCATCAAATGACGGTTCGACAAACTTTTCAATGATGATCGATGAATTTTTTTGTAACGGTTTGACTATTCTGACAACGGTCCGGTGACAGTCCGAAGATTCCAGTGACTGTCCGATTGAAAAGTATTAGAGAATGGAAGATGTGTTTATATATTATGTATTAGAGAATGGAAGATGTATTTATATCTTATGTATGAAGGGTATAATGGTCATAAAGCGATAAATAGATAGAAAAATCAAAGAAATCTTGAAAATTAGTTATTTTTCAAAGACGTACCTCAATTTGGGTTATTTTGGTTAATTCCCCAAAAACAACTATTTTATAATACTTTTACATTGAAATAACAATAAAAAGAATAAACCAATTGAAAGTTGAAAGACTAAATTGCCAGATAAATAGACCCAAAGTATATAGCAAGATTTAATTTATTGAATCTCCTAAATAAAATTTTCCATTTCCTGAAGACAAAGAGTAGAACATAAGTTTAGATCTTAATTAAATTTGTTAATCAAAGCATAACTTAGCTCATAAAACTTCCTTCAAGGTTATGATTCGTTGACCCTTCAAAAAGTACTTCCTAGTTCTCTCATGCAATAGTCCAATGAAAATGTACAAGACCACGTGGTGTATTCATGAGGTTTGGTTCGAGCAAGTGATTTGCTTTGTCTTATTTTCCTTGCCATCTTATTAATTTAATTATTTTATGAAGGTCCAAGTTGATTGCAATTAACATATTACATAACCAAGATTAGAATCACATTTAATAGTTGTTTTTATTGCTTCCAAGATCCAAGCAAATCAAATCAATAATAGAAAAAAAATAAAAAATAAAAGCCAGCAATTATATATACAATTCATAGTTAATGTGTTGCTAGCCATGTGCTTGCTACTCCAAGTAGTTGCAATAAATTGAGCATGGAGGCAAGGGATCACCACATTTCCTTTATTGTGCCAAATCTATTATCATTTGAAGGTAGAACATGGCCTATAATGTGCCCACTTATTTCTCCATGCTCATCATAGAGAAACCCAAGAGCCCCACTTATTATATATGTATTGTAAAATTGAATATACATTTGATGTCTACACATTCTTAGTGGAAATGTTTTATGTTATGCTTTACTAGTTTCACGTTCTATGTTCCAAATTATATGTAATATTACAAATCTATACTTAATGTTACAAGTTTATTTTTTAATAGTAAAAAATAACAAAGGAATTGTTCGTAAAATAACAAGTTTATTATTATTTTTTATTGCTTACTCAATCCATCACACTTGTCGGCCTATGAGGCTCTGACAGGCTGAATGACAATCGCTTGTTAGCTTGTAAGGTCCCTTATAGTTTGAACAACAAGCATCTATCGAACTGTAAGGACTTTTACGAGTCAGTAACAGAGTCGTTCGTTTGCGATTGATTAAATAATAAAAAATAAATTAAATTTAACTATACTTTAAAATATTCCCCTAAATTTGATTATTTCGATTATTCCGTCCTTGTTCCTTTCCAGGTATTGTATTCAACATCACCCATTTATATTCAATTTTACAAAAACTTAATCACTATTTGCAATTATGCTTTCTCCTCCACTATCAATATGGTCAAATTACAGCAAGTTTATTTTAGCAAATTTCAGATTATGTGACAGCACTAAAAGGTTATAGAAATTACTAATAAATCAAGAACATTTATTCACATATAACTTTTTACACTCTTTGAATCATTTATGATTCAGACCCAACTTTTTTTTTTTGGTGCAATAATTGAGACCCAAAATGTTACCAATCCTTAAAATCAACTTTATATCCATTAAATTTGCTAACCTTAAAAATCATCGACAAACGACCTTCACTTTTCTACAACATGTTCATTAAATTTTTAGAAGAGAGGTAGCATGGCATTACAGTTGGCCATGTGGGATATATATGTGGCAATACGATAAACAATCATTTGACTTGGACAACCAAGCAACAAGCATGCTCCTTCCTTTTACCATATTTCCATGTAAACAAAGTACAATCCATCCTAACCAAAACCAAGTAGCACACTTCTTCCTTCCAAGCAGCAAACCAGAAAGTTTAAGCAACTTAAAGAGGAGATTTAAGTTGACTGAAATGGGAAAAGTCCCACATCGCAATTGAGCAACAATATGCTCAAGTTTGGCTAGTTGGATGTGTTCATGAGTCTTGACAGTTACCGATGACAACATAATTAAGCATTAATCAGTGCAACCGAAAGTGAGATTGTACCTTCTCTCTCCTTTTTCATTCACCAACTTTCAACCTACCTCTCCTTTTTCCCCGATGGTTTAACACTTTCTGGTTGTATTATTTATCAACTCAATGTTGCAATTTGGACTTTAGATTTGAAATCCAAAAATTATGTTCATGTTCTATTATCTAATTTTTATTATGGATTTTATATGGTGAGTATCATTTTAATTATCATCTATTCGATAATGTATTTTATAGTAATTAACAAAATAAATTTATAACAATATTGACTAGACAATATTATTATATAATCCAAAGGGAAGACAGTAACATACGCCAGGGTGTAAGTCCACCAATAATCTCAATGGCTTACGTTGGCGAAAATGGTGGGTCCAACGCCACGAGACTTACAGTATACACTTTAATCAGGTGACTCCGGCGTTTCCCGTAACTGCATGTGCGCATGTTAGCGGAGAGCAGAGAACAATCCACAAGTGCCGGAGAGTAGTCGACTATGAGGACCAATTAACTCCAGCCTTTGCCAGGATGGCAATCCCCCCTCCAAGTGGCATGTAAATTCAATGTCTTTGATTATTTTGTAATTTATAATTATAATTTATATATTTATCTTTGAAAATATAAGTTTTATTGAATATAATTTGACCAATATGCATTATTGAAAGAGAGAGATAGAGAGAGCAGTAATTGACAGTGAAGCGTATTATGTGCAGCGCCTTATCTTATCTGATTCGCCTTCGCTGTCTGTATAATACGCTAATCATTGTTTGAGTTGTCAACTCATCCCAACGAACCATGCATTATTTTTCTTCTAGCTCTTATTTATCCTACGTGACCATGAATCTTCCTAAAAGTCTACAATCCAGTATCGCTAGGGGTACCCCTTTTTGGACCGTAAAATTTATTTATTCTTTATGAACATTGGACTAATATTACATTGCTTTAAATTATTCTAATTTAATGTTTTATACTATCAATTATTATTACTCTGAGGATTATGGCAGTCGATGATATTATTATGTAACTAATTTTGATTACTCCCCGTGTAAGTTAATATATAGTTTAACATATTCGTAAATTCGTAATCTAATAAATTATGATTCAACAAGAATGTATTGATAGTATTAACGATTATAAATATAAATAATGTTATTTACTTTGATATAAATGTTATTATATATTCGAGGTCTCACTCTAGGGTGTTGTCGCTATACCGTATAATCACCTAATCTTGTGATGCATGACACCGAATTTTGTGACGTATATGATATGCATCACAAGATTGAGCGACTATAATATAACTGTTGTACTTAATTTTTTCTTGTATTTGAGTATATGACACAAATAATTAATTAGTTATAAAAAACTAGACTTAAAAGTAGACAAAAAGCTTTATCCTAATCTTTGACTCAGTTTGACCTAATATTCATTATTGGTTGCATATCCTAATTATGGTAAATTTTGTTTACAAATCTTTAAGTCTAAACATTAAGTAAGATTCACCAAGATCAACTGGCAGCTTGGTTTCGACTTTCAAGTGACAACATTTAATTCTTTGTTGTATTTGTTTGTCCAAATTATGGTTAATTTTGTCCCAAGATCTTAATTATCCAAGATAATTAATATTAACCAACTATTGTCTTCTACTAATAGCCGGGTAAAGTGGGGCAAGCAATGAGCAATTGAGCCCCATTATTAATTAGCACAAAATTGTTATTATTGGTATCTAAATATTTGTCGTTTTATCAAGAATTAAAAAAAAAAAAAAATCTTATGTTGAGTAACAAGAACTAAATAAAACTTTGCTGCCCAGCTGGTTTTGTCGGCGTAGACTGAAGCATGCCCATGAGCTCATTTCTTACTTAACTACTAACCATAATTTCTCAATTGATATAACCACTCTCTTCACGCTCTAAAAAAATTGTCTTTAAAAATAAAAATTTTAAAAAAGAGTGAGCAGAGAAAGAAATGAAAAGCATTGAATCGCATCGGAATTAAAAGACGAGAATCGGGGATGTGTCGCTCTCCTTCACTTTTTTGACCGAAGAATCAAATGATTCAGTTCCGAGATCAAAACGCTGCCGTTTCACCGCATTGCCTGAGACGGAACAATCTGATGATTTGATCTACGAGGAGTTCGGTTGGAGATCCAGTGATTGTAGTTTACGAACTGGTTGTAGCAATGGAGTCTCGGATGGATCAGTACGAGATCATGGAGCAGATCGGTCGTGGCGCATTTGGTGCAGCGATTCTTGTCAATAACAAGGCCGAGAAGAAGAAGTAAGTCGATAAGTGAGTTTGTGCTGAAGTTCGGTAATGTAGCGGTTTAGGTCTGGTTTAATTGGATCATTGATGGATTTTTCAGGTATGTGTTGAAGAAGATTCGGTTAGCGAGACAAACGGAGCGTTGCAGGAGATCGGCTCATCAAGAGGTAGGTGTAGCGGTGTAGATGGAATTGTAATGTAACTACTGATCTGTTACTCTGCTTTGTTTATGTTACTTGATTTATCGGTTTCACGAATTGGTAATTTGAATGTAGATGGCCCTTATTGCGCGAATTCAACACCCTTACATTGTTGAGTTTAAAGAAGCTTGGGTTGAGAAAGTAAGAAACGAATTGGCAAATTGTGTTTCTTTCATTCACTTTGTCATTTTGAGCCGAATTATCAAGTTAAGAGATTTTTAAATGTGTAATTTTAGGGTTGCTATGTTTGCATTGTCACTGGATATTGTGAAGGTGGAGACATGTGAGTTATAAATTAGTATCATTTTTTTTTAATTTTTAAAAAGTGTTTTAAGTCTTCTACTTGATCATATGTTTGAATTCTTCTCGAATAATCGTTTGACAGGGCTGAATTGATGAAAAAGTCAAACGGAGTCTATTTTCCTGAGGAGGTAGTTTCATTATTTTATTTTATTTTATTTTTAAATAAATTGTTTATCATTTTTTCCTTGGTGATCTTCAGTACGAGTTAAAATTTTTGGGTTATGACTTATGGTCTTGTTTATGTTTTTTAACCTTGCAGAAACTATGCAAGTGGTTTACACAACTAGTGTTAGCTGTTGAATACCTGCATTCAAATTTTGTACTGCACCGTGACCTAAAAGTATGTTTATGAGTAATTGGATTTGCTATTTTGTTTTTATCTGCGTATCAATTAAAGATTTTATGTACTGATATATATAGTGCTCAATCCCTGCAGTGTTCCAACATTTTTCTTACCAAAGATCAAGACGTTCGACTTGGTGAGTTTTCATTAATGTTAATAGGTTGACATGAGTCTTTCACTTGATATTATCATTTTGTCATTATGCTTAGTTTGGTCTTGTTTGTGTTGTGTTTAGGGGATTTTGGACTTGCCAAGACTCTGAAGGCAGACGACTTGGCGTCTTCAGTATGTGCTATCTATGATATTCTCTCTCTGTGTCTCTATTTCCTCTCTTCTTCTGGTGTTTTATTGCATTAGAAAAATGGAATTCATGATATTTTTTCTACCAAGGTAGTTTTTTCCTTTCGGCAGGGGAAATTAAGCTTGTATTTAAATTAAAGAATGCAACTAAGCCCAAAGATTTTTAGTTGGTTAAGGTCCTCACTATATAATTGTACCATACAAGTTTCTTGGCTGCCAAGATTGTGAGGTTTGTAAGTAGTCCCTAATTTAAAATCTAGCAAACATAGGAAAGTTAAAAGGATTGCAAATTGTCAAAATAAAAACTAAAAAAATAAAACAAAAATGAAAAAATGGGTAAGAGAAACTCCCTATTTTAAAATAAATATAAAGTTGTTTACCTTCCAACTCTGACAACTTGCTGGATCTTGTTTTTAAAGACATGATTAATATTTGCATTCTGCTGCTAGATTAATGGTTCTTCTTATCCTGTCAGGTGGTTGGAACTCCAAATTACATGTGTCCTGAACTGCTTGCAGATATTCCTTACGGTTTCAAATCCGATATATGGTCTCTGGGTATGTATTTGTTAGGGTGTCTGTGATATTTATATCTTTTTTTTTTTTCTTGTACTTGGCTAAGTGATTCATGGTTGACCAGGATGCTGCATGTACGAGATGGCTGCTCATCGTCCTGCTTTTAAAGCTTTTGTAAGAGTTTTGATGGTTCTTTTACTTTGTATTAACTTGTATTTTGGGATGTATTTTATAGTGGTACTTTTTCTTGGCCTTCACTATTTGTTAAGAATAGGTACTTTAATCAAATTTTAAATCAAGTTGAAAAGTATGTTCCTATGTTCAGCTTGCCTTCGTATTTTCTGGTTGGAAGCTTTTACTCTGTAAAATTGTTTCCAAACCATCTAGCGTGCTGTACATTAGGAGTTTTGGACAAAATCCATGCTCTGTTATGAACTAACTGTTTGGTCTTTATATGCATTCTGCAACTCTCAAGTTCATTGCACAGAAGGTGCTCGATTTTGTATGGTGCAATATTATGGTATTTGCAAAGACTCTTTATAATTGATGATTTTTATGCTATCAATTATCGTACGAATATGCTGTTTGGCTTAAACTGTGGAAAATTCAGAATTATAGTTGATTTACTTAGTTGACAATAATTAGAATGTAAGGAATGAGGTTTATATAGGAAGTGAACCCCAAAAGAATTCTTTACAAAGGAAAGAATTAAGTACATATAGTTAGCCTTACTTTCCTCTCATTGTTGATTGATTGACTCATTCCCTATAATCAAGGAAGGACTAGTCAATCCTTTTAATCAAGGGAAGATTAGTTTAAGCAGCAGCTTTAACACTAATGTCATTGTACCTCTGGCTTCAGGATATGGCGGGGTTGATAAGCAAGATAAATCGTTCCTCTATTGGCCCTCTGCCTTCATGCTATTCACCGTCATTGTAAGTCACTATTTGCTTTGAATATATTGAAAATATATGACATAGTCATGGGATTTTGGCAGTAAAGCTTGTCCCCCCAACCTTCTATCTCTCTCTCCCTCCCTCCCTCCCCTAGTATTTGCTTTGTAAGATGGTGTTGATAATCAACACTCCACCCCTCCCTCCCTCTCTCTCCCCTAGTATTTGCTTTGTAAGATGGTGTTGATAATCAACACTCCATGGCATGATAAATCAGTTAACTTATTCAATATCGCATAAACAGGAAATCACTTATCAAAGGTATGCTGAGAAAGAATCCTGAGCACCGACCAAGTGTAAGCATTCTACAAAATGTTGCATGTCAACTTTAAGACTTTCATCAGCTGGATTTCAACTCATCTTTTTAAATGTAACCTTTGGTCAGGCATCAGAAATTTTGAAGCACCCATATTTGCAGCATTACGTTGACCAATACCGTCCATCTTTTAGTCCTCCAGCAGCCTGCTCCCTACAGAAGCCTATTTCAACTGCTCGTGATTCTAGGAAGAATATGGCTGAAAGCCAGAACAGTAATAGTTCCAGCAGTGATAAAGATAGTTTTCTTTCTGGTGATAGAAGCACCCCAGCAATGGCATGCAATAGCGATAACAAAGCCACTGACACAGATTTAATTTCCATTGATGATGAAGATGGATCTGAGCAGCCCCCACCAAGTGAAGAAGAACATGTCACTGATGTCTGCATTCTCAAGATGGATGAAAGGGGGATGATGAAACCATCCCATGGTGAACAGGGCTCCAATTTTGAGTCTAAGCAGCCAAAAACAATTAGAAGTATTATGATGGCTTTGAAAGAAGGAAAAGCAAGAGAAAATGGTTCTCCAATGAGAGGCAACCGTATAAAGGCTGTAGGTGTATCAACCCAAAGAAGCAACACAGAAGCATCACCCAAAGTTCCCAAACCCAGTGCTGTTGCTCCTGCTTCGAAGTCTAATTCAGATGCACCAGTTGTTGTGCCAACAAAGTTGGCATTTGATTCTGCGAAAAGGGTGCAGGGATCAAATCCTTTAAAGCATCAGGTAGTTCGTGTTCTCTTCCTTATTCCTTTATATATTTTTTTGCTGTGCTAACTAAATGAATACTGAACTTCTAATGATTTTTCTCTCTGCAGTTACCTGTAATTGACTCCTCCCCAAAGACTAAACCTAGACATGAAGGAATTCCTCCTTCAGGTCCTACAAAACATATTGAAGATGGAGTTCCTGCTAAGCCAAGGCAAAGAACTCCTCCCAATTTGGTTCGACGAACTTCATTTCCAGTACGGATGAGGCAAGTTGGGATTGATTCTCAAAGCACAGGGAGCAACACCATGAAGCTGGCTCCAAGTATGATAACTCAGGAGCCTGAACCTACCCCTCGTCAAGTGATAACTCAGGAGCCTGAACCTACCCCTCGTCAAGTTCCCAATGCTTGCTCTACTCATGTTCATAAAGAGAATTCACAAGAGTCGAAGAAAACTCTAGTTAGACATTCCAAAGCAATGCAAACTGATAGCAGCAATTCTGTCTCGTCATCGGTGTCAATTCAAGCGTTTGAGCTTTGCGATGATGCAACAACTCCTTTTATTGACATGACAGAACAAACAGACACGGATCATGTTCTAGTCTCCCACTCAGAACCCTTAGAATCACATCCACCCGGCTACTCTCTTTCTTCCCACTTGCATTCAGAGATACCTGGAAATTTGCCTGGGGAAAACTATGGATATAATCATAAAAGTGTTATGTGCTCAACTGAAACCTCTGTGGCTCTCCCAGATCTTCAGAATATTACTGGGAGTGATCGGCAAGTGAGTTCAAACACTCCTGCTAGCAGTTCTGAAGAATTATTTGTTTGTGAAGATAATACCGCTCTAAGCAGGCCTAGTAAAATGGTTGATAACCCTGCAAGCAGGTGTTGGAGAATGGATGTTAACTCTGTAAACCCTCTAAGCAGGCCTTGTAAAACGGATGATAACCCTGCTAGCAGACCTAGTAGAATGGATGATAACCCTGTAAGCAGGCCTAGTAGTATGGATGATAACCTTGTAAGCAGGCCCAGTAGTATGGATGATAGCCCTGTAAGCCGGCCTAGTACTAGGGATGATACAACTGTAAGTGGACCCAGTACTAGTCCCAATTTAGTGCTCCTATCAAATCCCACATCTGCCTCTAATAATGGAGACGAAAAATTTACTCTAAGGGAGCTTCTATCATCGGTAGCAGAAAGTACCCCGTCTGCTCCTTCACCAATTTCACCTAGTCAAAAGAATTTGCAGCTGGATAGAGGAACTATTTTGCAAAATTCTGTAGTTGAAAAGCCAGCTGCTGCCCCACGTCCTCCTGCTTTCGATGATGTCATACATGTTATACGACATAGCAGTTTCCGTGTTGGGAGTGAGCAGCCAGTGTTGGAAACTGTGGAGATGGGGGTTCAGAATGTGGATGTTGGTAAGCTGATAAATGTGGTGAGGGATGAGTTGGAAATGAGGAACATGGGCACTCCAGTGGCCCCTAAATCATTAAGTTGCTCTGAAGCTGTTAGTTTGAAATCAAGTCTTTCGGATCATTCAGGTATTAAGGAAATGGATGTAAGAAATCCCACCTCAGTTCCATCACCTAATTCTTCTGAGCAATCAAAACCAAACTCCCATATGTCAGAAGAGGAAACACCGGCAAAGGAAACCTTAGATGTTAAGTCTTTTAGGCAGAGGGCCGAGGCACTTGAGGGGCTTTTAGAACTATCAGCAGAGTTGCTGCAGCAAGATAGGTTGGAAGAGCTTGCAGTCGTTTTAAAGCCTTTTGGTAAAGACAAAGTCTCCCCAAGGGAAACAGCTATCTGGTTAGCAAAGAGTCTTAAAGGAATGATGATTGAGGAGTGTGGACGAAGTTCATGAAAAGTCATATCTGGTGGTAAGCTTGTTATTGTTTCAAGTTAATTGATAATGCTTTAGTCATTCTTAGTTTTTTGTCATGCTTTTGGATTCAAGTTCCATTTGAATTTTTAGACGGAACAATGACACCTGTTCTTCTTTTCCTTTCTCATTTGTAATTCTTTCAGTGCATTCTGTTGTACATAGTGACCATATAGATTACATAATTTTGTTTTTGAGTTAAATGTATGGATATGCTGTACCACGTGGTGTAAGTTTCAGTGAAATTGTTAATAAGGCATTTCTATGGTTGTTCTTAGCTGATTTAAGTCAACTGGATTAATCTATGAGAAAATGATATGGAATGCTTAGCTATAGCTGGAATTTACATTTGTTTTACTATAAGTTTAAGAGCCATTGCATCCAAGAGCTTAGATAACATTACTGCTTGATAAATGAACTTAGGTGTTGTTTCTTCTTCTGCACTTGTTTCTTAGTTTTGATGTAGATGAGCTGGTTTATTCATACTCTTCAAGAGGGATCTTTGATGTGGTTGAACACTGTTAATGTACCCATGTATTTGATAAATGGTGGGGAGATAATCCTTTGAAATTTCTTTCGGCGATAGTGATTTTACTTCAATTTTTGTTATTAAAAGAATTTAAAAAGCATATTGTCATATGACAGTAAATGATGATTTCTGAGATTTGGTCTTGCTGAAGGGGGCGGAGGACCAAAGGGTTTGAAGGATGGAGGATGATCTAGGTACATCCCAACATCCATCATTATGTCAACCCATTGACATCCATTTTCATTTCCTTACATGTCTAGATTTAGATTAGTGCACGAAAGATCCTTCCCAAGAAAATACCATCCCAAAGCTGCACCATTTCTTTATGTTTAATTTATATAGAGGATGCAAATGGCTGAAATAATTGTACATTTATTATAAAACTTAAGCTGCACCATTTCTGATTTGGCTGCATACCTAGATATTTATTTACATTCGTTTACCTCGGCAACTATTTGGGAACATATATTTATTGTTCTTTTCAAATTGTTGGTTGAGGCCAGCATGAGCCTGGAATCTCTCGCTGAACTTTGAGATTGAGTTTAGATCGACTGGAGGTAAACAATGCTAAACTTGCTAGATAAGCAACGATTGACTTGTAAATGTTCTAAGGGAAAAAACTGGGCGCCAATCAGAAGGCCTGTGCTGTTTACATGCGCTGAGGTGGTTCGCATGTGGCACACCATAATTGCCGCTGCTGCATTGTTGTGGTGCAGGTTATCTCCTAAACAAGACATATTACACATACCGTGCATAGTTGCTCCACCGGGTGTAAATTGTTTTTTTTTTTTTTTTCCTTAATAATAATTTTCTAAGTGTCCCTTCAGGCGCTGCATTCTAAGAGCGTACGGACGCTTTCCACGATTGGTTACTATTATGAAGTATGAACAATGAAAGCATCGCATTGGTTACTTTTTATTTTGATTCTACTTGTTCAAAAGATTCATTAACTATTACTCTTTCGCCGCTATTGCCCAAAACGCAACACTCTTCCAGATGCAATGCTCGCCATAGTGACGCGGCCCTTTCTTTCTAGCTGTCAATGGACCGCCAAAAGACCATATTGCTCTCCACAAGCTATCCACGTGTCCAGAGGATGTCGTCTTGATTCTAAGAAATTACTGTTGGGGCCATTTGCTGTTCCTCGACATTTCCTGATCTCCGAACAAAGAAACATTTCCATGCACATTTGCGTTCAAACAAAAAAAATTTATACGCGTTTCTCAAGACTTATAAATATAAGATTCTCTCTCTCCGTCCTTGTCTTTCATCACCCAGTAACGAAGCCGATTTCTTGTCTCTGTTTGGCACCCAAGAAAGTGTCGATCAGTTATTGTAGTTGCAGAACAGACATATATACTCTTATGTCGAATTCTGTCACAGGTTCATCAACTACCTTTAACGTAAGCCATCCTTCCCAGCATAATGGCTCCCATAGGTGTTCCAACTTCGTCCATCGTTCGTTGATTTCTCTGGTTTTTTTGCTCGTTTTGATTATTGTCACCATCTCGATTGCATGGTCGATTATCCACCCAATTCCTCCGGTTTTCACTCTCAACTCTCTCTCCATATTAAACTTCACCCTGTCCGAACAACGAGTTAAAGCTTATTATGATGTTGAACTCTTCGTAAAGAACCCAAGCAAGAAGGCTAACTTGGTCATCGACGAATTCTGTGTTCGCGTTCTCTACCAAAAATCGCTTATTTCGGAAACCTTCTGCATGGAGCCTGTATTCTTGAACAAAATGGGTAACCGGAGTTTAAGTGCCACGTTTCCGCGGAACTCGTTGGATTACTCTATCAAAAGAAGGGTGTTCAATAACATAAACGAAGATTGGAGCAAAAAAGAGTTGAATTTAAACATGAAAATGAACATCAGAACAAAATTCAGGTATGGGTTTTGGCCGCCAAAAGAAGCACACATGGAAATTTTATGCAACGACTTAGAGGTTGAATTCTTCAGGTCGTCGGGGACCGCAGCTGCAGGAACGGGGAAGCTCAAGGGTGGAGCCAAGGTTTGCTTTATAGTTTAAGGGAAAATGGGAATATCATGGGATCTTTAATAAATGTAATTTATATAGTTTCAATATCCCATGATATTTTCGTATAGTATCAATATATTTTCTGTAGTTTAATTATTGTTATTTTTGCTCAACATGGGTTTGGCTTATATAGAGTCTAGGTACTCTTTTTATTCTTTCACTTGATTTTTAGAAAGGGGAGATGTTTTGTTTTTATGTTTAGTTTCTTTTCTTTTTATCCTGATTCCACTAAATTGTAATTTAGGTTGTTGTTACTAATATAAAAATATGTATTAGTCGCTCTCTCCTTAACTTGTGTTGATAAAATTATGGTAATTGGCAAGGATGGAAGAGATGGAAAATGAAATTGTTCTGAAGTGATTAATTTTCTTTGTGCTCTTTTGAGAAAGGCGAAAGAGACAGAGAAAAATATCAGAGTAAATTAATACAAAATAAATTAAATGATCCCCGACTCAAAGTAAAACTCCCGATGTCGTTTGATTGAATCTTCACTCATTTCGCGTGATAGAAACGCTTCTATAGTAGGAAACCAATTAATCTTTTTTTTTTTTTTGTTGCCTTATATTTAATTAACACAAAATAAGTGGCTAGGCTAACCCTTTTTTTTTTTTTTTTTTTTTTGGGGGGTGGTCGGGGGTGGGGTTCTGCGAGGTATTTATACTGTGACAACTGAAAGGAACGTTCAAAGAAAAGAATAAATTATATGGTTGACTGGGGTATCAGAATTTCTTTTTAATAAAAAATTTATATTTTTTTTTTGTTGATCAAATTTTATTATAAAGAGTTGTCTGCTATTGTTCCAACCTAAATCTTTACCTTTTTTAATTTAATTGATCAATTTTATTTTCAAAAGATTACAATAAATTCTTTACTTTGTCTTCAATTTTTTTCTCTTTTTTTTTTTTCTGAAATTTTCAGTAGAGCCCTTTGCACTTTCTCTTCTTTCTTTTTTAAATTTTGTTTTTTAGTTTATCTTTCACTTATTCCCTATTTCTTAGACTGAATACTTTACATTGGATGAATTATTACAGATCAGGGTAAATGTATAAAAAAAAAGGATAGATTGTTGCAACATTTTTTTTTTCTTTTGCTTTTTAACTTTTATAATAGACAACTTTTTTTTTAGCTACTACTCGTTTCTTGATCTTCTAGTCTTCTAGAATCTAAGAGCACCCTGTTTCAGTCGCGGTCGACCGGCCACATACTTAGTCTTAGAGCAGGTGAAGTTGTGATATGACATAACTTACCCTTCTTGGCTTTTTGCCATATTTCAACGTATATGCTTACTCGGCAAGAAGGCAGACACGGCCCTTGCCTGATGCCTGAACCAATTGTGGCTGCTTGCTTCCTATAAGTCACCTCTTTTCAGGATCCGGACCGTCGCTCGGTTTGACTTGTTAAATAAACCACCAATTTTAGAGGCTTAAAAGCTATCAATACACACACGAACCTCAATGTCAATATTCTTAAATAGGATTTACTATCATATCATATATTTTGATAAAATCGTATGGTTCTATTGATCTAAATCAACTAATTTCTATATTAAGAAGTTTTACTCGATATGGGTAGAAAATACGGTATTCTTAAAAGAAATAGAGAAATCAAAACCAAGTTAAGATGATACAAATCAATCCCTTCTTCTTGCACCAAAGATCTTATCATTTTTATGTCTTTTCAGGTTTGGTACACACTTTGGAGTTTTAAACTCAAGCTTTGTCCTCTTAACATGTTCATTTTTATAAGCATATTAGATTAAGAATAATATTTTTCTAATAAACTATTATATGCAAATTTATTATCAAGCTGATGTAGTATGTAATGATTAGAGAAGTAAATTTTAAAAAATTAGTAGTATTTTTTAAGATCAATAATGTGGCAATCATGTAATTATGTCATATAAATTTGTATGAGTAAATTTGTAGGAATATTTTGTAAGTATATAGTAGGATCGTTTCATGCCACGGAGGATTTTAAAAGTTCATAGGATTGACCTTCAAAGGATTTTAAACACAAAGAAATTGGATCCTTGCATTTCAACCGGCTAAAAAGATATAAAATATACCCTTTCTTTGTTTCAAGTTATCAAACAACCATAAACTCTCCAAGGATTTGGTTTTCTATCACTAAAAATGATACATGAGAGGTCATGCAATCATATAAAACTACTGTATATACATATATAACCCTTAAGGCCTTAAAACAAACATTTGCCCTTTCATGAAGCCTTGTCTTGTAAATGGGCTGAAGGCAATTCGGTCCAAACCAAAATTACTACTTAAGCTCAAATATAAAGGACCCAATGTATTTAACACAAGCCCAACTGTTAAATAGAACCTTATAATAAAGCCCATAAGATTTTTCAAGCCCAAAACCAGTTTAAGCAAACCTAAGCCTAAAGCAGTATCAAATATGCCTAGCCCTATTGCAATGAAAACAAATTTTAATTTTCGTCCTAGCCACCAAATCCATATGTATAATTACATTGGATACCATACTCAAAATTAAATTAGAATCTAAACTATGAGAAAAATCAAATAAAACTCAATAAATTCTAATCTTCTCTCTCAATATATTTTAAATATTTTAAGTGAATAAAAAACAATCTAAGAGATCTTATGAAAATATTTAATTGTGAGCTCCAACAAACCACGCTTAGTACCCTTTTATCTCATAAATATAGCGGATTTAATCAGTTAAATTTAACCGACTCCACTTTAGGGTCAAAGTTATACTCTTAAATTAAATAATCTCATTATAAAAAAACTTAATAATTTTAATTAGATTAACATTATATCTTTAAATTACTATATTGGACAACAGATACATAAATACCTTCATATACCGATAATTGAATCTGGATTGAGTTTACATTTTTACCTCTTCAATTACATCTTTACCATTAAGACCAATTTTATATCTAATGAATAAATTAGTTTAATGAACTTACTTCATCAAACATCCGATCAAAATTCATTATTCAAGTCCAGTAAATTCCTCAAGGCTGTAACTCTTAAACTTTACGAATTCATGAATTTCATATCTATAAAATAATATCTTCGTCTCACATAACAAGTCCCAATTGGCCAATGTATTGACCTATATTATAAAAGGTTTCACTTTCTATTATAATCAAAGATTACAGCCTCCAAAGCAGAAGTATACTGTTCACTCAAGATTAAGGTAAATATATTTAAGTTACTCAGATGAGAAGTATATGTATAGTTATGGTAATTACATTGAACTATAAACTTCACGTGGCCCAGTTCAATGTAGATATTATATACATGTGCATTTGCCCTAGAGTCTTCACTTTAATAATTTGAGACTCATCATCCTTAAGGAAATAAATGATATAACAACCTTATCCAAACAGATAACTTAACTTTGTTTTGTGAACTTAATTCGAGCTTTAATTAAGTTCCGGATCCCCCTTATATGATAATCTTATATAAGTGGTAACTTAATTAATGTATTAGCTCTGGAACCTTAATCATTAATATTAAAAACAATTATTAAAATAGACATGATGGATTAGTGAATAAATAACTATATTTATTTCATAATACTATTTATATTTACAGAAAAAGTGTCTTATCCTAAGGACATATCTCTAACAATGTATGAACACTCTTAGATAATATTGTATACTTCTTAAGTTATATTTCAAATCTAATATTTTAAATGACATGACAATCATTTAGAAAGCTGCATTACTTATCATATTAATTCAAGTTCATATGACACTTATATATAGAATGATATCACTTGAAATTTATAGTATTAATTATCATAAAATTAATAGTTTTGTTAACAAGCATTTTTTGTTTTCATTTGAAAATTGAATAGGTTTAAATTAAATTGAAATCTGAACATAAAAATCAGAATGATAGTTTGTTTTGTTATTTCAACATCTAAATTGAAATTTCTGAAAACTATATTTTTACACACACACATATATGTATACACATGAATTATTTTCACTTGTGAATTTATTTGACATAGTAGAAGTATTTACACTTCAATATTTAGTATAAGTTTAATTGATTAAAGGTGTACAATTTTATTTTTTTTTAAGATTTGTGTGTTAAGGATAAGCTAAGTAACTATTAAATAATTTAAAAATGTTAGTGAACCATAATATAAAATTAATTAGAGAAGTAATAAATGATTAGAGATAATTTTAAATAATTAGAGAAGTAATAAATGATTCACAGATAAAAGCTAAAATTTTTTATTTTTTCCATTCATATCAAATTTTACGAGAATCAAGTTTAAGTCTAAAAACTAATACTTTAAAAATATTTAAAATATAAGAATAAATCAAATTCAAACTTCATACATAAAAACAGCCCCTTAAAATAATAACATAAACCATCACAACTATGAGTAACTACTATACTATTGGTGTTGTTTCGCAACAATTTTTTTTTCTTAGCAACTCTACTTTATTTTATTTTTTATTTTTTGAAAAAAGGATGTCTTGGATTTGGAAATTTAAGAAAAAGTGAAGTGTATGTTAGTCGTACCTCATTATTTAATAAATCATAGAATTATATTTATCCATTTGATTTCAAATTTTAAAATAATATTATTTATTATTTTAACTTTATTCTTATTTATAGAAAAAATATATATTCCTAAATCTCGGTCCATGCTATTCTATATGTCAGTATATGGGTTCTCGACATCAGACCATAATATGATTCTGATACAGTTTATCTAATTTAGACTAAAAATTATAATATTAATAATGACTTCACCAAAATAATGTTTAAATAACTCTTTTTAAAATTAATTAAAATACAAAATATTTTTAATTATATAATCATCTTTCCATAGACGAAGATTACTTTTTTTGTTTGCGCATGCCTCAACTCTTTCCATATATACAATTTTCTTGCGATAGAAAAAAATAAGAGAGAAGGTCAAGTGGGACAGAAATATATTCCAGTCCTTGGAAATCAATAAAAGGAAAATCGAGAATATATTTTATTAAGATATATTACTTTCACATTTATATTTATATAGTTTATATATACAAAGGAAATTATAAGAAATAACCTAAATTATGAGGATCTTATAAAAAATAATCAAGCTCATCATTTTATATAATTTGTCTAACCATTCCAAATTGTTGTGATAAAAATATCTTTTAATTCTAATCAGTATATGGACCGTCGATTATCTGTCTAACTTTTTGTGCCTAAGAGAGAGGAGAGGCTGTTAGACTCCTGGTGGATAAATAAATTTTATAAAAATTTAAAATGAGTAATGTTAAGGAATACTTTAAAATTAATTTTTTATAATAGTAAAAATGGGACATTTTTCCAATTTTTTAACGTTATGAAAAAACCTTGATAATAATTTTATGATTTCGTTTCAACCCTATGATTATAACCAATTCAATAAGGCATTGAGATTTTCTTAAGATTATTAAAAGAATTCATAATATGAGCAAATAATTATATAAGACGTCTGTCGTTATAGTACCATTATTTTTTTTTCTTTTTAATTTAAGTTTACCTTAACCGTAAATATTATAAATTTTAGGTTTGTTACAGTTACCTCCCTTGGGGTTTTGGATAGGTAAATTATACCCAAAGGTTTTCATTAATAGTTTCATAAATTTTGGTTTAATTTTCTAAATCTAGAATGTTATAATATTGTGAATGAAATATACACATGAATTGGAGTAATTCTCTTGCCACACATAAGGTTTACTTGTAATTTCCTTTCTTTTACTTTTGTTTGAGCTCTCTTTCACTCACTCTTCAATTCACTTTTCATTTTAGTTCACCTTTATTTTCTCACTTCACTCACATATACTTCGTAAATTATTCAAAAACATAGAATAAGTTCTTGTTATGATTGTGGCTCGTTTCCTAATTCAAGTTGACTTTTATAAGTAGAAAAATTAAAAGAATAGAAAAATATAGTTGTATAATAAATAAGAGTCATATTCCTATAGAAAATAAAAGATCTCTGTAAATTAAATCGAGATAAATTAGACGTAAAAAATGTAAAAATAATATTAGGATTGAGCACGTGATACAGAAAATAGTTTCCGATAAAGTTTAGACATCTCAAATAAGGCTTAAGTATCTTCTCATACATAAATGTAAGCAATTGATATTAAACCACGTTAAATATCGTATCTATTTATTTGATGTGATTTATTATTTACATATTACTAATTTTGATATTCAATATTTTGTTATGCGATATGATTTATTATTTACATATTACCAAGATTGATATTCAATATATTTTCATGTAATACATTACCGTTATTGATATTTATAGTCAAGAACCTTAAAGGGAGATTTCTTTAATAATTCAAAAATCTGTGGGTATAATATATTAACACAAAAATTGCACAAAATTTATAAGTGAATAAAAAAGTATTTAAAATTACCAAGAGCTTTGGTAAAATAATGACTTAATTAAAATTTAGATACCATTACCAATGTTGGATAGATTGATAATTTTTTAACTGCTTTTAACTATAATTTGTTAAGCTTTATAATTGACAAAACTTAAAAGTCCAAAAAGACTTGTTGAGTAAAAGTTATCATATAAAAAATTAAGTAAATGGACTCAAAATTAAGGTGATGTTTTAAATATGGACTAATTGTTACAAACTTAGATGTTATAACTTACACTCCACAAAGAGATAGGTCAACCAAGTTTTTTTTTTTTTTTTTTTTTTTTTTAAAGCAANATGTTATAACTTACACTCCACAAAGAGATAGGTCAACCAAGTTTTTTTTTTTTTTTTTTTTTTTGTCAAGCATCAGTGTTCAAGCATTAGATGTTGAACGTTAGTGTTCCACATATTGACAAGAATTGAGATGTCGAGCGTTAGTCTCCAATAAAAAAAAAAAAAACACAGGTAAAATTATCAGTTTGCTAGATTGGGTCATGATGCCAAAAAAAAATTTTCACGAGGGGGTTATTGTTGTCAAACCCGTATTTTGGGCCTTTGTCATTTTCCGATAATATCTACTAAGATTTTAAAAGAATTGATTATTTTTAAAAACCTCTATAATTTGATTATTTTTGAAAAGAATAATCAAGGAAACAAACGCCAACTTATAAACGGGTTTCAAGGGAGATTACAGCGCGGAACACGTAATCCTGAATAATACGGTACTTGTTTCTTTTAAATAGGAAAGTTGAAGAAAGGAATTTACCAGACGCAGAAGAATCTCTACTCTTCTACTTCTTCTTGTTCCTTCAAACACTCCTCGAATCTCCAATCTCAAACCCCCTCCCTCTGTTTCTCTCGGAAACTCCATGGAAAACCCTTCCAGACCCGTAACCGGCTATCCTGCTCCGAATCAGAACGGCCACCCTCAACCCTCCAACGTCTCTTACCCTTACTCTGCACCACCCCCTTCTCAGCCTTACCAGTACGCTCCCTTTTACAGCGCCCAACCTCCTCCCCCCACCCGTCGCGCCACCTTTCTCCGTACCTTCTTAATTACCATGATTGCCATCGCTGTCATCTTTGGCGTCATCCTCTTCATCATCTGGCTCGTCATTCGCCCTCGCGTCCCTCAATTCGAGCTCACTTCTCTCTCTGTAACCAAGTTCTCTGCCAACCAGTCTCGCCTAACCGCCAACTGGGAAGCACGCTTCCACGCCATTAACCCCAATAAGAAAGTCACCGTCTACCACGATGACGTCGTTTCCGGAATTTACTACCATTCCCATGAGTTGGGACGCACCCAAATCCCTCCCTTCAGGCAAGGCACTCATAATCAGACGGACTTGACTGCCAGGTTCTCGGCGGTGGACTATTACGTTAACGAGAAAGTAGTGAATGAAATGAACACGGAGAGGTCACGTGGGTCGGTGAGCTTTGACGTGAGTTTGGAAGCTATTACTGGGTTCAAATACGGTGCGTGGAGGATGAGGAGGAAGTGGCTTAGGGTTTGGTGTAGTGACGTGGTGGTCAATGTTTCGTCTAGCGGCTCGGGGAACTTGGTGGGTGGAACCCGGAAATGCAGGGTTGCTATTTAGGTATGTTCGGATTTTAGTTTAGGTTTTAGAAAGTATTTTCTTGAAATGTAGCAACGTTATTCCAGGATGAATATAATGATGTGATGAGTTGATGTGGTGTAGATGATGTACATGGGTTAGGATTTCTTTAATGTATAATCTGCGCTTGCTGCGATTAAATTTATCCTGCTTTCTGGTTGTTTTTATTATTTAATTTCATGTATTTTTTAATGCAGTTGATTCTCCTCTTATGCTTGAAATTGGAATTGTTAGAGAATGGAAATATCTATGTTTCTGTAATTTTGATGAGTTCTGTATAATACTTGGGCTTATGTATGTAATTCAGAATTAATCCTTGTTGGAATTATTAGTTTGGTTCTCTATCCAACTGTATGGCCTTATATATTCATAGAAAGGAGAGATTAAAAAAAAAAATGAGAGTTAGGAATTCTTAGATGAATATTATGTTGGTCCTAAGTCATGGACAATCATATGGGATTTGGCTATTAATGTTTGCTATGTTTGTATATGCTTTGTGATGTCAATGTTTTACTTTCAATGTCCAGCATGATGATCATGATTGATGATCATCACTAGAGATAATGTTGAGAAGTTTGGACATATTGACTTGGCTTGTGGTAGGAGCTGGATGTCTAGTGTTAAATTGCGATCGGATGGCCTTATGGGCTTTGGCTTGCTGGGTCTTAGAGGTTTTTGCTGGGAAATTGTTGATAGGATGTGAGTGTCTTTAACTTTTAAGTTGACATTACAATGATATCATTGAATTGAAATTACTGTGAGAACTTTTTCCCTTTCATTTCTGAGCCAACTTGGGCTACTTAGTAGGTAAACTGTTTTACATTTTGCCTTTGAGTATGAAGATAATGGCCGAATAAGTAGGCAGGCTTGTGCTACTATACGGCGAAAATAGAGTGTGATATAATTGCTTTTGTATAAGCAGAATACTGATGGAAGAGAATTTAGAGTCATCAGTGTGATTGCATTGCACTATGGTGTGCAATATGGTTGCTTTTAGACAAACTACTAATAGAGGAAATGCTTGAGTTGTTGAGGTGATTGCTTTATGATATGGTTGCTTGGCAGAAGCAAATTAGTAACAATGTCATAGTCATTAAGGTGATTGCATTTTAGTCGATTGTGGTCCCCTTAGATTGCAGATTACTGATGGAACTAATGGAAGGGATGTCTCAGTCGTCAAGGGGATTATGATGCACTGCATTAGCTAGTTTTCATTTATGGTTGGTGGATCTTATTTGGAGAACCCCAGTTTAGTAAAAGCTTTGAATTTTTGTTTATTCTTTTAACTTCATACCTTTTTCAAGTAAGGAAGGAATTTGATATATACACATTTAATTATTGGATCATTCCCTGTTACATGGAGATCTCTATTGCACTATCGATAATGTTGACTTATTACTCCTATTAAAAATAAATAAGTAAATAATCTGGACTTACCGCTGTCAATACACATTAATATTGTTTTCCCCCCTCTTTCAGGTTCAAAATAATTGAAAGGACAAAATGTAACATGCCCCCTGTCATGTGGTGCTGCTGGTGATTATGTTTTTTGTGTAATTTTGCGGCCTAATTGACCAGAACATCTTATATAGCTCAATCTAACTTTGTGCATGTCTAGTGAGACAAGTTTAGCCATTCTTGTGAATTTAAAGATATCCTTGCTGATATTTTCTAATATGATTAGTAGAAGGTTGATATGGACTGCTTAATGTTAATTGATGTTTAATGGAACACCAAGTTGCTGTGTCTCATGGCAAAAGCATTTTATTCACCATAGTGCCTTTGGTGAGAACAAAATTTTCACCTTTTTTCTCAGGTCCATGGTTTGTGTGGTTGACCTAAGACAATCTGGGAATGTTCATAGTTGATGGAAGCTTATGAAAAATGCTTTGGACTTAGGTAATTTTGCAGACAACAAGGCTTGCCTGTGGGCATGCTTTTACAGTGCCTAATGAATGCTCCATGATTAGTGAATCAAGTGAATAAGCTACTAGAGTACAGAGCCTTGATGAAATTTTATGTAAAGTGCTTTCAACATGGGATTGGTTGCATAAGAAAACTTCTATGTATGATTTTCTTTAATCTCATTGTCTATTGAAAGTGATGGTTCTTTTAAATTTCTGTCACTGTTTCTATAGTAACTGAATCAGTCATTTTTTTCAATCAGTTTCCTTGAGAACATAATTAGATGGTTTAACCCAATAGGAAATATGGATTGAAAGATCAGAAAATTTAGGTTGTTTTGGAAATATATCTTCATCTAAAGTCTGCTCTTATTGATGGTGCATGTGTGTGATTTCTATGAAAACTTGGACAGCTTTATCGAAATATAGTATCCATTGAAATATTAGCTAGAAATGTCTCACCAAAAGTATAATAGCATGTGTATAGGAGAGTAGATGGAGAAAACAGGTTATGGGCAGAGAACTCTGATCTGCTATCTTTTTGGAAAATCATAGGTGACTGGAACCATATCAAAAGTGGTGTGCTTATGTTCTTCCATCTTGTTAAAAGTATTGCTATTAGCATCTGAAATATGACTTGCTGATGATGCTTTATTCAGTTTGGTATGAATGTAAATCTTTAGATTTCTTTTCCTCCAGTTCAATTATAAATCTTTTATCAAGCTCACATTAATCTTTTTCCTATTCCTCCTGGAATAAGTCAAACAAATAGGAGGTCTAACATTCTCCTGTTTGACTTAGAAGTTACTTTTGAGGTCTTATCATGATGTGATGAGCTCTACAGAGTTTTGAGCAATCTGATAGCAGGTTTATGGCCTGCTATTGGAGATTTTTGGAATTAAACATGTTACAGTTGACTTTCATGAAATACTGGAAAAGCTTGATTCCAAATTCTAATGAATAGCATGATAAGTAGGGCGTTAGCATTGCAATCTCATATTGTATGCTTTTAAGTCACTTCGGTAGTTGACTTTTCATCCTATTATGATCTCAGTTCTCTTCCTTTTTCATGTCTTTTCTTTTTGTTAATCCTCGAGTCGTATATGGATCTTGATAAGAGTAGCATTCTTGTCCATGAATTATGTGAAGTTTGGATTTATTTCTTGGGCATGGACTATTTACTTATGCTGCATAGACTTTCGTAGTAAAGAGGAAACTCAGACATCATAGTTTTTCCCCTTGGTTAACATGTTACTATTACCATCAAGAGTTCTTTCTTCCGTTTTTATCTAGTATCTACCATAGAAGCGGAATTTGTTTTCTGGGTGTTCTGTTTTCCATACAAAAGCAGCCTCGAACCTGAGCTTTCATGAATGATCTATTTTGAGAAGTTATAAAAGCTGGGACTATTTGCTATCTGATATTGGGCCCGGTTACGCACTTCTAGGCGTGGGCTGTTCGTGAGGTGAAAGGAAATAGAAGCACAGTGGCAAGCGAATGTCCCAGGAACCTACCGGGTAGAATTCCCCAGTTGAACCAAATCAACCGACATTTTGCTATCCTTTCTTTAGATAGTTGAAGGAGAAATATTTAGAATCCCTGATATTAATGACACTTGTTGTGGTCTCAAAATATAAATCAAAATTTGTTTCTGAAAATTAATTAGTCATTGTCAAGATGATATGGTTATTTTAAATTAATGATACATCATTGAGGATATATGATTTTACCATAAAACTTTAGCTTTTTTTTTTTCCTCACCATACAAAATGTAGGAACTTTTAACTCTTAAGAGATTTTTTCGTATTTTTTTCAAAAATAAGTTACTTATGGATGTGAGTTTGGAATCCAAAAGATCATATCCTTTGTTTAATTCATCAGATATTGTTTTCCCTAAGAATCTCCCACCAATGAAGTGATACATATATATTTTTTTGGCTTTATTCCTCACTCGTACTTTTGCATTGTCTCCTTCTTTAACTAATGAATAAGAAAATTTCTTGAGGATTAAGGAAAAATAGCCAAATTGGAGGGTGCTAAGAAAAAATAGTCATTCTTAATAATATTTAGATATTTTAATCAACCGTACCTTAAACTAATTAAAGCCGTTAAGTCCGTTAATACTACACATTAATGATTCATTAAAATTGTTAACGGGTGAAGCTTACCCGTTAACGGTTTTAACGTGTTAACAGGTATGATTATAATTATTTTTTCTTAGCACCCTTTCAATTTGTCTATTTTTCAATGATTTTTAATTTTCTTCGAGCTTAGTTAGAAACGCATATTCAAACTACTTTTTGAATTCTCTGAAGTAGGACAAGATTTAATTCAAAGTATGCTCAATGGAGCGAATCGAAATGATTCTTTATAAAATCTTTTACCATTTAAGTGATGGAAAGCTACTTGATAGGTAAAGGTTTATACTCACAGCCAGGTCGGTTCAAGCCTTGTTCTCATACAATATATTTACATAACATATATAAATGAATAGCTAAAAATTAGAAGAAACGAAAGGGGTTACACTAAATAGTATGGCAATACTGTGTTATTGTGACGTTAAATTATATGAATATTTATAATATTATTAACTATATAATATGTACTAGGGATGATCAAAATTAGAGGGAGAATTTTTTGAAAACATAATCATGTTGTCATAAAATTTAAATGTCATAACCACGAATTGATTTTTTTTTTTTTTTGTCTTTAACGTTCTGACAATTTTTTTTTGAGCTTGAATTATCAATCTCGCACATTTGACGACAAAGAAATCTGTTAGTTTATCAGATTACGGCATATGAATTTCTTTCAGTAAGGTAGATTAAAAAGGAAATAAGGTGTTAGGTGAGAATGTATAAATAACATCATTATAATGCAATTATGGGGAAGAAATAAAGAGGTTGCAAAAATGCTCTTTTGCTTTATTAAGATAACATTATGGAATTTCACAAGCTTACCAAATCAACAACTCACACTCACCGAGTCACCATCACAATCCGCAACCACCCTTGCAAAACCCTTCTATAGCAAATGATAACGTTCATGTATAAATGAAGCTTGAAGTGAAGGGACCCTCGCCATCGATAATTATTGATTAATTGAAAGCTCCTGATTTGGCCTTTAAGCAAAACAATTCTCTCTCACTTTATTATGAGTTGGTGATGTGGATCCTCCATGAACGGTTGTTACCACCCACTGAGAGCGATTGGCATGTCCCTATTTGCTTTGTCTTTGTTTACTTCTTGTTTCAAGTTTCTAATATAATTGACATCAATTAGACAAACTTGTCAAAGCTCTGCAAAATGTTGATTGTGACATTATACATTTTTTTAGCCATTTCTACATCTCTCTTTTTTTTTCTCCCCCTTAATATTAATAGGTGCGATCTTGAGAATGTGGGAACATTTAATTACATTTTTCGTTGAAATAAATTTAATTAGGTTTTAATTTGACAGAAAAAAGATTCAATGATTTCAATGTACCTAAACAAATTCGTGATGTAAACGATATTAAAGAGCATGATCTAATAAAGAAGTTATAAGTAATATATATATATATATTATAAAATGTAAATAAATTTGAAAAAGTAGAAAGTGATCCGAAATTATCAATCGAAATGATGTGCTGATTCCTTTTCGGGAGATCCTTCCTGAACGCAGCATACCACTCTCTATTGTACTACGCTCTCCAAGCGTGCTTGTTCTCCCCTTCTTCCGTACCATTGCAAGTATTTGTAAAATAACTCCGATGAGAAGAAAAAAGAAGATGTTAAGAGACACTCCCGTCCCAATCTGTCACACTCTAAGATCCTTTTTCAAACCAGCTCCCATTTCGATGTAGTGTTGGTGCAGTATCAACATCAATAACACTAAACAAAATTTCCTCATACATTAACAATTATTTATAAGTGACATATATCTCAAAAAAAAAAAAAAACTCAAACTAAGGAGAGTCTTGAATTCATCGGACTTTTCCTTGGAAATAAAATCTGATAATTGGATCGAATTAAACTCTAGTAATTATAAGTCTCATTTTGATAAGGAAAATTTTGAGACTTATTATCATTTTAATAGGTGTCTCTAACTTTATCCTTCACTTGAACCACACACAATCATGAAGCCGATCGTTCGTTCCATGAATAGCATTTATGCTTTCTTATGTTTCAAGGGTTCTGGTATATTCAAGAGAAAAAATTAATTCAGCTTCCTCGTCAGGAGAATCTCCCTACTGGAGGATTCCTACCAACCATTACCAACCCACTTTGTTTCTTGATGAATACGATTCCATGTCTACCTCTTTACGGTAAAGAACTTTCTTTCAGAAAGCTCAAACTTTATATTATTCCCATATATCTTTGATTGAAAAGTTTTCTTAATTATATTCACGTTGAGGACTTTGCTTAATTACCTGCATTTGAGAGTGCTAAGTAACTCATTATCAAAAATCATCATGTGGGTTCATCTGTTTACTGATTATTTGATTTTGGGGTCTGTGTTAATTGTCTCCCATTAGGCATTTGAACTTGTAACTCCTCACATGGTGTTTAGCTAAATCATAAAAGCGATAGATTAATTGAATATAAATAAATTATTTATTTATGCATGCAAATTAAGGCTTAAGTGTATAGTCAAAGTTCCAAGAATTGCTCACTTTCCAAAATGAAAACGATAAGAGGATTTCTTGAGATTTGTGGAAACCCTCAAGCTAGTTGCTGGTATTCTCTCTCTTCTATCTTCTTCTCTTTTAGCTACATCAACCTTGAAGAATGAACTTAGAGAAGAAGAGAGGATAGATGATGGCACTTGCTACAAGTCTAAACACTATATGTAGTCAACTCAGCAGCAATCAAGACAAATAAACAACCAGCCTCTTGATGTGTATTATATTAGAGTTTGCATATGATAATCAAGTTCAGACCGAAGCATGTGACATGTTATAATGCTCAACTACTTCGAATTGTGAGATAGCAAAAGTAGTAATTAGAGTCCTCAAAATGATTCAATATTACATGCATAATGATAAAAACTAAGTTGAAAGTTAAAAAGATTAGCTAGCGTGATAAATCAAGGATAAAAATAAATTATTTGAATTGTATCTTGTAGTTTGGATGAGGTCATTGATTTGGTATTATCATTTTGAAGAAATTCTTTCCAAATATCCAATCAATGTGCAAACTTGAGGGTACAGCAGCTCAATTATTTCTCACCTGCAAACGTAATTACTGGCTCAGAATCGGAAACCGACGCAGGCTACATAATCAGACAGGCATAGATTAATTGTTTATCACTTTTCTGCAATTATTGGGTACTACTGTACTGTGTCAGTCAAAAACTTGGCAATTCATGGGGCACGCCAAGAATCCATCACCAATAAATCCAACAGAGAGTGCTTCACGTCCTATAGCCAAGCCAGTTCATAAATGTTAGCCACAAATTTAACCCAAAAAAATAATAATTAGTTAGATTAAGCTGAGAATTAAAGTTAAGTAACTGATGATAGTCTTGATTCAGCCTGGAAAGTAATTGACTGCAAGATAAGTAAGTTGGTTGGTGGCATATTAAAATCAAATGAAATTTCAAAGTAATTAATTTTGTTACATCATCCCTTACAATTAGTAAAGATTTGGAGTCTTTCACAACTTTATACGCATATATCATTAATAGGTCATCAATTATTACATCATCCCTTAAAATTAGTCTCATTTAATTGTATAATTAAATATTTCGATTATATCATGTCATAGCAATTTATAAAGATAAATTTGAATCAATGAGTTAGTAAGTATAATATTATTCTTCTTATACTTTTTGATATAAGATAAATAGAGGAAAAATAATAATAACAATACTGAATTCCGTATATTTTGCATAAAATCATTGACTTGATTTTGAAGTAAAGATGAAGTTAGAAACAATGTGTGTACCAAAACTTTTATTAATTTGGAATGTAAATATAATTTTAATCATTAAAATTATATTGATATTATAACTCATCATTTATATAAAAAAATTTAGCTCCATTTTCTTAGAATCTCTATGTAATCCAAAACAAAACAAAACATGTGTTTATATTTAGGATTATTAAAAAAATAACCAAATTTAGAGGAAGTTTTGAAAAATGATTGTACATTAACAAAATTTATATATCTAAAATTCAATATATGGACAAATTTTTTTGGGTTTTGGTTTCTAACTTTTAAAAGCTCAATAACTCTTTTTGGACCCTCAAATTATCAGTTTCTAACATTCAATAGAAAAAATACTCATCAATCTATCAGGATTGTGATTATAGTAGTTAAATTTTTATATAGATTAAATCAACCCCTTTAATTTTTATTGGTTTTTAAGAATTTCTCTAATATCTTTCTATATATAACACAAACTCTCTCAGTGAATTCTCTTGCAAATTCTCTCGACCCTATCTATTGAAATAATTGTCTCAGCTGTAGTTTTCCAACCCAATTGGTGCACCAACCATGTCCGCGAAGGAGAAGGACTGTGGACACGACCACGACGAGAAGAAGCGCCTCCGTCTTCTCATACTTTATGCCGTGGCTGGCTTCATCATTGCTGTCCTGCTCGTGATCTTCCTCTTTTGGGCAATAACAAGGCCCACCAAGCCAAGCTTCACTCTCCAGGATGCCACACTTTACGCATTCAACCTCTCATCCCCTCTCTACCAACCAACTGTGTTATCCACTAGCCTGCAAATCACTATTGCCTCCAGGAATCGAATGGACAAGATTGGTATATACTACGAGAAGCTTGACGTCTACGCCTCCTACCGCAGCCAACAGATAACTCTTCCCACTCTGCTTCCTGTCACTTACCTCGGTCACAAGGACACCACAGTTTGGTCTCCATATTTGTACGGCAATTCTGTGCCTGTCTCACCCTACGTTGCTGAAGCTTTGTCCCAGGACGTGAATGCCGGGATGGTTCTGTTGAATATTAAGGTTGAAGGCAAACTCAAATGGAAGGTTGGTACATTTATTTCTGGAATTTATCACTTGAACGTAAACTGTCCAGCCTACATTTCATTTGGTGAGAAGGGTAAAGGTATTGCAGCTGGAGCAGCCATGAAGTTTCAACTTGAGCAACCTTGCATTGTGGATGTTTGATCTAGAAAATCTAATTAATTATCTGCTTTATTGTAATTAGTTAGTTTCCTCCATGATCGATGAATATATCTTGTTTTCATTTTCTTGAATTGCTTTGTTATTAGAAGACGATTACTTCATTTGTCTTCAATATAAACCAGGTTTGTTGTATCTGTAATGTGCACATTCTGCTAAACTTGGACGAGTGCAAAAAGGTAAAATGGTTTTAGAGTTGGTAATCGACATCATGTTCATTAGCTGGTACCCAATAAGAGGTTACAATTGATTGTTGTTAGTTTGATTTTATTTTCTAAAGTATTTTAGGATAATTTTTTTTATTATTATAGAACTATTACAAAAAGATGATGAATACACTGTTCCTTCTTTTATCTGATTATAACTTGCATTGAATTATGAGATTAGTCTTGGAATTTTGCAGAAGGGTAGGCTGTGTGTTCAATTTCATGTCATTTTCTATCATGTTTTGTCACAGAAGTTGTCTTGGAGTGTTTCTTGATCTAATGGGAAGATCGGAGATAGGATTTTTCTTCTAGATTTATCTTGGTATGATTCGCAATTGTCCGTAATTTGTCATTGGGAACCACAGCATCTTGTTCATATTTCATAGTCAATATTGATTGGTTTTACCATTGAGATAGACTAGCACTCTTTTAAACCCATTATTTTATATATGCTAATACCAAAAAGAATTTGTTTAATATTGCATCCAATAGCATACTTTTGGGATCCTGTTCTCTGCAAATTAGACACATAATGACACAAAAATCACAATCTCTAGGCCTCATGAGCTTAAGGCATGCCATCCAAATCAATAAATTCCATTGTTATTTATTTACTTTGTGTTTGTTTATGATTTATAAAATTTAATTTCTTGCTTCGTGCACCTTAAAATTAAATATCATTTTCGGAATTTATTATTAAACACATATCCCTGGAAAAGAATATCAAAACCTTAAAACATCAAAACTCACGGTTTCATTTTTTAAATTCTTTTGCAAAATGAAATCAGAAAATCCACAACAAAGCACACACTTTTCTCTTTTTCTTCTTTAGAATTCAGATAGGTTCAAATCAAAAGAAAAGAAATCGAAGTAAAACTGCTTTTAAAGACGAATTAAAGAAATCTTTAGTACGGTGAACTTTTGTCACGTCGGGAGAATATTTTGTGGGTCACGTTTCATATGAATGAAATCATCACCAAAGATGTTTGTTAAGGGAGAAATATGATGAAGCAGAGAGTTAGAGTAAAGGGAAATCATAGTGTCACTTTAATTCCCCTTTATGAAAAGAAGGGCTCCATAGATTCTAAAAGAGGCAAAACATTCACCACCTACTTCTACTTTGCCGCGTTTGAGAATTGGAATCATTAGGGTTTTGGTGGGATTGGAACAATTCCAACTTCTAGTCCTTTTAAACATGTCATTCGTAACCACAAACAGAGAAGTTAGCATATTGTAATTTGTCATCAAAAAAATACTATAGTTTATCGGACACTTTGAGTAAAAGATTATAACATGAAAAAATTTCATACGCGGGTCAAAACTTAAACGCACACATCTGTTTCGTCTATTCCTATAACTTTTTCTTAATAATAGTTTATAATTAACAAAATACTGTATCATCTAATTGTTTAATTTATTAATATTATATTGTATGTTATTAAGAAGCTGATTTAATTATCTTAAGAAGTTGGTCAGAAAGATTTGGGGAGCTCTTCCCATAAAATCACAACAGAGGTAATTTTATGTTGAGATTGAATTGTGATTGTTGAGTCACATGGACAAAAAATAGTAACATTAAGTAGAGTTTCTTAATTAAAACAGATTTGATTTTTTTTTTTTTTTAAAGAAAAAAAGATTCTAGTTGAATTTAAGTTGAACTTTTGGATTTTAAATGTGATATATTATTTCTTAGGAGTCCCATACCTGACGATCATGTTTGTTGGAAAGTCCTTTAAGCATGCAATATGGCTAGTCCACTATCGGAGACCCATCAAGAGAGAAAACGCATATATATTAACTTGGGCTTGATGTCGGATTCCGGGCCCACTGTTTATCAGGCTGAACGTCCATAAAGCCCTTTAACCATGCAATATGTCTAGTGCACTATTGTAGACCCATCAAGAGATAAGCCCATAGTATATTAACTTGGGCTTCATGTCGGATTCTGAGCCCATTGTTCATGAGGCTGAAACTGAATGTCCAATACTCGTTGAATTTTCTAATTAATTATCTTAACAATTTTATTGAAGATACAGATTTTTCATTTTCAAAAGCTCCATATATCGTACACAACCTCTTTTTTTTTTTTTTTTTCAGAATAAATTGTTTTTAGAAAAATAAAAAATGATATGATTAGACTTGTTCTCAAACCTTAAAGTTCATTGAACTTTCTGCCACAGATTACCTTTAATTTTGAATTTCTTTGTCTCCTAGTGAAATATCGTAGGCTGTGAGAAATAGCAAATTGCTCTAGAATTAGAACACAATTGTTGACCCATAAAAAAAAATAAGTTCTAAGGACTTGACTCTCTAGTCTTTCTTTTAAGTTAAACATTTAATATATCATTAAGTTGTTAGTAAGTCACATCTCAGTTAGGTGAAATAATAATTTTAATTAAAAAAATTAAATAAATCGTACATTGAGAGGATACAAATTTATGGTTGTTTAATCAATGACTCTAATATTATATTAATTATAACTTAACTTAAAAATTTAAATTTTTAGATATAAGTTTAATAACCATAGATACACTTCTTCACTTGTATAAGTTTAATAACCATAGATTTTTACTAATGCCACATGTCAATTGATGTTTCAAGGTCAAGCAAAAATCAGATCAATAGAAAATTTGAGTCAGCCTAGTTCGTTGATAGTATAACCAGTACACATTTATCATAAAGACGAAAAAGATGGAGATTATTTACATAATTTTTTTTCCTACCTAGTATTATAGAAAGAAAGGTAAAATATTTAGATGCTATAACCTTGTGTTTTGTGTAAACAGCTTTCGATACTATCCGAAAATATTAAAAACTCAAAATTATTATGAGACACAATGGATTTATTTATATTTTGTCAACTCAAATCATAATTTTATTAATAAAAACATAAATATATTCAATTTTTAATTATATTTCATTTTAATATAATATAATTTGTTTTAAAAAGTACAAATTGTCTTATACTCTTTTAAAATCAGTCACTGATGATTTTTTTAATTTGGTGTATAAATAGAATCTCGATTGTTAAAAATATATTGATCTAATAATTCATTATTAATGTGTCATAGTTTATATAAAAAATTCTACATCATTTTCTTGTAAAATATGTCTCAGAGTAATCTAACCCACGCCAGAAGCCCAAATCGTCTCCCTATATTACAAGCTCCCTCGAGAATTTCTCTTGCAAATTTGGTCGACCCCCTTTGTTGAAACCATTATCTCAGCCATAGTTTTCCAACCCAATTTGGTGCAGCATTACCAACGATGTTCTGGGACAGGGACGACTGTTGCTGCGACAAGAAGAAGCGGCGCCGTCGTTACATACTCTATGGCTTGGGTGGCTTCATCATTGCTTTCCTGCTTGTGATCTTCCTCTTTTGGGCAATCACAAGGCCCACGAAGCCAGGCTTCACCCTCCAGGATGCCACACTCTACTCATTCAACCTCTCATCATCTACCTCTCAACCAACCGTGTTATCCGCAACTATGCAAATCAC
>JANLJB010002514.1:4669-20251 GCA_026212285.1 Bursera cuneata | reverse complement strand
TATTTAAGTGGCTTGGCTCTCCCTCCTCAACAGCTAGCTTTTGGGGGTGGGTTCTCCAAGTGCTTGGATGCCTATCAGAAGGATACACTATCCCTAGAGGATGGAATGTATGAACAAATCATTCCAAGGTTGTAACATGTAATTCTATGACTAAAATTCATCACTGATAGGCATTTTTTTTAATTTGCAGGTAATTTGGGCTACTTCCATGACACACATGGACGAAACCCGCTTCCCAAATCCAACAAAGTTTGATCCAACACGTTTTGAGAATCAGGCACTAGCCACACCCTACAGCTTTGTGCCATTTGGAGGAGGACCAAGAATTTGTCCTGGAAATGAGTTCGCAAGAATTGAAACTCTAGTTACCACTACAAATAGAAATTGAGCCAAAAGACTCTGTTAATGTCAATTAACATTGGCTCTGTTCTTTCTTTCCCTTCAATTAAAAATTGAGCCAAGTACCGATCAAATTGCCTATACTAGAATGGTATGTTAGTTGTCAAATAGAATCTTCAACAGGTTAATGGAAGGGCTATTTATTTATGGAAGTCAGCTAAATAATTTTTTAGCTCAGGAAACTTGAAACATTATCACTAAATACTAATGTTAGCATAACTTGAGCTGTAATTCGGATTTGTTTCCTCCAACAAAAAAGATGAATCAATTAAGAGTGAAATTCCACTTGAGTGTTTGGGTACAACCTAAATAATTCTTTCCCACTTGAGTGTTTAACTGTCACCTAAATCATTCTTTCCCACTTGAGTGTTTGGGTACAACCTAAATAATTCTTTCCCAGTTCAGTATTTGGGTACAACCTAAATAATTCTTTCCCACTTGAGTGTTTGACAGTCACCTTAATATATTTTTTTTTAAATTGAACTTTTCTATTGGGTTATGGTTGTGAAGCAAACATATTATAGCACTAAAAAACTTAAGACAGGTAACAAGAAGTTTTCCATGTCAAATCCAAGGCATCATGGCTGATGAACATCTTTAATAGTTCTAAGATTATTATTCGGTAATCTTCTATTTGCAAATTCATTTTCGTTTTTAATAATTGTTTGACACTATCTAGATCATTCAGATAAACTAGCCTTTAAGCATATTACAACATATGAAGCTTCCACTTAGAGAGCGGTCATTACAAATATCGCTTACCAATACAAGAAAATGACATTTTCTTGTACTTCAGGAATAGTCCAAACACTTGCACGTTCTTTGATAAGATGGATTCATAAAAATATCAACCTCCCTTGTTTATGAATGGGGATTAAACATCAGGAAAAAAACACAAGACTGCTTTTAATCAATGAAATGACCATACTACTTATGTGTACATGACTTCTGAGCACTGATAAGGAGAACAGAAACAGACTGCAATCTTTCACCGAAAAAGTTCCTATCAAAAACTCCTTAATTCTTCTGATTTCTTCTCATCCCACCTCAGTCATCATTTTGGCATGGATCTTACAATATATTTCACCTTAATTTTTTTCCTTCTCCCTCTTTATCTTATCCTGGTTAAGAGAACTTCCAAAAAGCTTCCTCCGGGTTCCTTGGGTTTACCTATTGTAGGCCACAGCCTCAAATTTCTTCACGCCATGCACACCGACACAATTCAACATTGGCTTCAAGAGAGAATAAGACGATATGGTCCTATTTCCAAACTTAGTCTTTTTGGCACCCCAACAGTACTTCTCCATGGGCAGGCTGCCAACAAGTTTGTCTACTCTTGTGATGCTAGTACTCTTGGCCCTCAGCAACCACCATCCGTCAGAATGATTTGTGGTGAGAGGAACATTTTGGAGTTGAACGGAGATGACCACAAGCGCATCAGGGGAGTGCTTATGTCATTTCTGAAGCCTGAAGTTCTGAAGCAATATGTTGGGAAAATGGATGAAGAAATCAGAAGGCACCTGGAGATGCACTGGCATGGCAAGCAATCGATCACGGTATGTCAAAATATGTAATACTTAACATGGGCAGAACACTTTAGATTAATATATATAATTATGAAATCTAATTAGCATGGCTTTTAATTCTTTATATTTCTCCGTGACAACATAGGTGATGCCGTCAATTAAGACTCTCTCCTTCAACATAATGAGCTCTCTTCTATTTGGGATTGAACAAGGAACTAGTAGAGATGTCCTCATAGAGCTTCTACGACAGATCATTGCTGCCTCACTGTCAATGCCAATAAACCTACCTTTTACACGCTTCCACCGAGGCCTCCAAGCAAGGGAAAAATTTAGAACATTGATCATGGATATTATAAATGAAAGGAGGGAAGCATTGACGCATGAAACAGCTTTTCCTCATCAAGATCTGATAACTTGCTTGCTCAGTATACGAAACAGTGACAATTTAGTTGTGTTATCTGATGAGGAAATTGTTGATAACGTCATAGTTTTGATGATTGCTGGACATGAAACATCCTCGGTTCTCATTACCTTCTTGGTTAGGCTTTTAGCTAGTGATCCAACTGTTTATGCCACCATTCTTCAAGGTATGCAAATATTTCAATAACAATACCTATAAATGATATATGCAAACAAACTTTTTGAATTATACTTGAGATTGTAGAACAAGAGGAGATAGCTAAGAGCAAAGCTTCAGGGGACCTTCTCACGTGGGATGACCTTGCCAAAATGAAGTATACTTGGAGAGTAGCATTGGAGACTTTAAGAATGTACCCTCCTGTTATAGGTACCTTCAAGAGGGTCCTTAAAGATTTCGAATATGAAGGATTCACTATCCCCAAGGGATGGAAAGTATGGACTCTTCCTCCTTTTAACTGTATCATCGATTGCTTGTGTTATTGTACCATGATATCACAAATCTATTATTAATATGCACTTTTCTGAAAATTTAGATCGTTCTGGCTTCATTCTTGACACATATGGATGAGCAAATCTTCCCTGATCCATCAAGGTTTGATACATCACGTTTCGAGAAGCAGTCATCATACCCACCCTATAGCTTTGTGGGATTTGGAGGAGGACCAAGAATTTGTCCTGGATATGAGTTTGCAAGAATCGAAACTCTAACTACGATACATTACTTGGTGAACCGATTTACATGGAGACTCAGTTGTACAGACAGTTTCTCCAGAAATCCAGTGCCTGCATTCAAGAAGGGACTACCGATAGAAATTGAGCCAAAATAGTTTTCAGCCTTGAGAGTTCAAGCATAAAAACTTGACCACCAAGGCAACGAGGAGGATTTATCAGTTTCAGTCAACTTCATTCTCGCTCTATTCATACCAAAGAAAAATGAATCTGGTCGTGTAAAAATAATATTACTACTTTATTGAATAAATTTTTCAGCTTTTGAAGGAAAGAGCCAGTATCCATGCCATCTTTTTCGCGGAAACTAGATAGAAAAGTTTTTTTCTTCATAATGGGATTCGGAACTGTTGTAAAAAAAAGGTGCAATATATAAGACTTCGCTCATTAGAACTGCTTTAATGGTTCATAGGCTTTAAGTTAACAGATGAATCTGCTGAAAAGCTTGAGTAGGTTATAAATRATCTTACAGGTCTTCTCCARGGAATCATGGTTTATCGATTGGTTGGTTCCTGATTATCAATTGACAATCAATCTTCTACTAGTAACTTTAATTTAAAAATTGTAGAATAAACTTTTCATTTTTCAATGAAGTAATGTGCAAACAACATGCCACCGATTACATTACAAACAGTTTCATTAAAGAATAAAAATTAAGATTTCGATTGATGTCCAGCCAGCACTAAATAATTATAAATGGTTTGAGCACGACATTGAGAACACCGCTGTTACATGGCCATTCTAGGCTTATCCTAGAAAATAAATAATAATTCATAGAAGTCTTAAAAATCGTTTCTGTCTTTTCTTTCGATAAGATAGACGAGCTTCTATTTATTCTTTCAAGTATATAATGTGTAAAGACACAAGAATACTACTGTTATTGCATTCTTAATTCTCCCACATCTCATCATATCACAAAAAGCCTCTGAATTAGCCATGAATTTTTTCATATATTTTGTTTAGCATTCCTTCACGGGCAGGCTGCAAACAAGTTCATCTACACCTGCGATGGCAGCGCACTTGCCAATCAGCAACCACCATCAGAAGGATTTGTGGTGGATGAATATAACTGAGTTGAGTGGCGATGACCACAAGCGTGTGACGGGAGCGTTTGTGTCGTTTTTGAAGTCTGAAGTTTTGAAACAATATGTTGGGAAAATGGATGAAGAAATCAGAAAGCGTCTAGAGATGCATTGGCATGGCGAGCAGAACATCGCGGTATGTCAAAAAATTTATCAACGAACTGATTTTATATATATAAAAAAACATTCGAGTCTTGGAAAATGCCATGCATCAAAAATTACTCTATACATAGAAAACTTGCACTGATACATAAAAAGTTATACCTGTGCATTGATACTCACTCATCAGATGTGTCATTTCTAACACTCTAACCATCAACGTTAATAGGGCTTTTAATTATTAGACCTGGTTGAGGTTATCGAGTACATCTGCAACATTACTACCATTTGATCTTGCAGATACATGAACTTGTATAACTTCTAGCTGTTTTATTTGTTAATCTGCTTTCCCTTATGAACGATATTGGGAATTTTCTCTTACCCTGTTAATTCCATTGACGAAGACTCTTACTTTCAACATAATGAGCGCACTTACATTGGGAATTGAACAAGGATCAACAAGAAATGCACTTGTAGAGCTTTCAAAGAAGCAATGAATGGGATAGTTTCACTACCAATAAATTTTGACTTTCACAAGCTTCAACCGTAATCTCAGGGTGTAAGGAAAGCTCATATAGTTGAGCTTACTTTAAAGGTCACCACCAGGAGAAATATAATTTGGGTGGGCAGTTGACCATAAATGCTGATGTTTATAGATTTGAGGTCTTTATACCTTGGAATGGTTAATGGTAGAGGCAGTGGAAGGGCAAACAAGGGAGAGATGCAACGGATATATTAGTACTTTATGTTATTAATATTAATTAAAAATAATTTTAACATCCAATACAAATACAACAAATCTCTCCTATAGTTTAGTGAAATCCACACGATATTTTGTGGTTCCAAAAATTTTACAAACCTCCCATGCTATCAATTAATTAATTTTTTTTTGTTAAACTTTAGTTGAAGTGATTAAAATATCCCTAAAATATTAAACCTAAAAAAAAGTTATAAAAATTAATATAAATTTAAAAAATCAAATTATATTAATTAAATAAATTTATCAAAAATGTTTCATTGGATAGTAGGTTTGTATTTATATTAATTTCAATAATTTTTTGTTAAGTTTAGTATTTTAAAGGTATTTTAGTCATTTAAACTAAAATTTAACCTAACTTACAAGAGGGGAAGTTTACAGGAGTTTTAAAACTACTAGATTTCATATATCGTTTTGATAAACTATATAACGAGGTTTGTGGAAATTATCTTTAATATTATTTATTAGAAAAAAAATTGAATCTTCGCACTTGTCTTAATTTATTAGAAAAAAGGCTCAAGCACATTAATCCAAACTCAAAAGTACATTATTCGTCCGTGAATCGCACGCGCTCTCTCATTGGCAGAAGCTTGTCATTCCCATTGGAGGAACAGCAGCGGAAGGACATGAGACCTACAATAACAGCTGTCCTGTCTCGTGTTCTCTTTTTGTTATTTTGTTTCACCGCAAAAACTATTCATCGATCCCCACAATCAAAACCCCTCTTCGCAATTCTTCACTTGAGGATTGTTCGATTGCGCTAAAAGTTTGAAATAATTGTGTTTTGGGGGCTCCAAAATTTCTTGTTGATTTGGGAAATTTAAAGTTATCGAAGAAAATGGCTCAAGCTGTTGAAGAATGGTACAAACAGATGCCTATCATCACCCGCACGTATCTCACGGCAGCTATCGTCACCACTATCGGTTGCTCTCTAGATGTATATAAATATCCCTCTCTTTTGTACTCTATTGTGTGTTTGTGTTTATTGTTGTCAATCTGGGGAGGGCTTGGTTATATAGACTGATGTTTGTGTGTTTTGGGGTTTGATGGCGTAATTCGTGGTTATTTTGTTTCTGAGCAACTGGGTTTGATGGTTTTGGGATGATTTCAACTAGGTTCGTTTCAATTTTAAGAATTTCGGTACTTTAATTTGGTTTTCGTTTTTCAATGTGGGTGTTGTGCATTTTATTTATTTCGCTAGTTTCTAATGATTTGAAGGATTAATTAGATATTTTGGATTTGAAAGTCTAAAGGCTTTGGTTTGTATTCTGCTTGAGGATGATTTAGTTACCAGGCGAGCTAGTTGGATGTTTTGGTTCGTTTTGATTGGGATTGATTGATTTATTTATTTTCTGCTTATGCCATTTGTGCTTCTTTTAATTGGTCTGAGTTTTGGAGGTTTCGATGGCTATGATTTCTTGTTCTCAATTTTTTTTTTTTTTTTGGGGTGCTAAATTTTGTAGATAATATCACCTTTTAATTTGTGCTTGCACCCGACGCTCGTGGTTAAGCAGTTTCAGTTCTGGCGCCTTATCACTAATTTCCTTTTCTTCCGGAAAATGGGTAAGTTTCAGAATTTAAACTTTGCCAAAATTTGTTGTTCTATTCTTGAGTGTCCCTTTAGCTTGTCTATTGTACTGCTTGAGATTTACTTTTGAAACTGGCTTTCGTAGTTTTAAAAGTATGGATGTTGTATGTTGATTAAATTTTTAGTAAGTAATGACACTATTAACATTGGTTATATCTTGGTAATGCCAGATTTAGACTTTTTGTTCCATATGTTCTTTCTTGCTCGATACTGCAAGCTTCTTGAAGAGAACTCCTTCAGGGGAAGGACTGCCGATTTCTTCTACATGCTTTTATTTGGAGCTACTTTTCTAACTGGCACTGTTCTTATTGGGGGAATGATACCTTATTTGTCAGAATCATTTGCGAAAATTATATTCCTTAGCAATTCATTGACACTCATGATGGTTAGTTTACATACGTCGAAAATGAAACATGTGTTATATTGGTTATTTTGTTATTTAGAATTATTTGGAAGCCTTCTCATTGTCTTGCACACTTCAGGTTTATGTGTGGAGCAAACAAAATCCTTACATCCATATGAGTTTTCTGGGCCTATTTACATTCACTGCTGCTTACCTACCATGGGTAAGTAAAAGCTTTCAATTGTTCTTCATAATATTCTGTTAGTATCCGGTTATCATTCTGTTCGCTTTCTGAATTTTCTACTTGTTCCTTACAATGTTCTGTTGGTATCCCGTTTCCATTCTTTTCGCTTTCTGAAGCTTCTACTTGTTCCTTACAATGTTCTGTTAGTATCTGGTTTTCATTCTATTTGCTTTCTGATTATTCATTCTTGTACTCAATAATAACTCAATATAGAAATTCTCCTATCCTGAAAGTACTAATATTATGTTGCCCTTAGTCCTTGTATACTTCCTATATAATAGAATAATGCCCCTCTTTTTACTTATAGATAAATTCTCTTACCTCTAGTAACAGAAAAGAAGGTACTGATTATCAAAGGTTTTTTCTTGCTAAAAAAAAAAAGTTATTCTTTGCAGCCTTATATCAGTGATTTTGCCCTCATGTTCTTTCAACTCTAGTGTATAATACATGATTTCCTTCTTGTTTTCCTGCAGGTCCTTTTAGGATTCTCTGTCTTTGTTGGTGCTAGTGCTTGGGTGGATCTGCTGGTGCGTTTTATATTGAGAAGAATTTTCACATTATTTTGAAAAATTATTGAAATAATATTAATTTTTGTGAACATTTTTGCATGCTTCTAAAATTTGCAACCAAGAGAGTCTTAATAATTAACATTATTCAAACAAGTAACAAGTAGAATGCAGAAACACATTGTTAAGCCATGATTAAGCTCACCATGTACTTGCCATTGTGAGTGAGTGTTATGCAAAAGAGTTAAGGCACAAAATTTTGTAAATAGAGGTTGTTGAGTGATGGTGGGTAGTGTTCCAAGATTGTCTTGTTGACTCTATAGGATCCTCACCTCATATATGTGTCACTCACTACCTTTTTTTATTTTTCTCAATTTTTTGGATTTTTAATGGACTAAAATCTTTTTGGTTGTAATCCAGGGAATGATAGCGGGTCATGCCTACTATTTTCTTGAAGATGTTTATCCACGAATGACAGGTCGTCATCCTTTAAGAACTCCATCCTTTATTAAAGCACTCTTTGCAGAGGAGACTGTACTTGTAGCACGACCTGCAAATGTGAGATTTGCTCCACCACCTGCAGAAGAAGTCCACCAAGATTAAGTTTGACTCTTGGCAACTATGAGACTGATGGAGAACATGTGTAGCTCACACTGAGGTGCACATTGGAATTGTGGTCCTGCAGATTGTTTTTGGCGCGTCTTGAAAATATCAACCTGCATTTGCTAATTGTGGTCATTATATGTAGACTTCATTTTGAGGTTGGCCTTGTATATGATGTTGCTGGTGCTAGATCCATCTGGCTTTGAGATGAGTTTTGTAATTTATAGAGGACTGGTGGATGCTTGTAGTTAGGATAGCTCGCTTCCTGTGCATGTTATGACTGAAGCTTTATTGAGTATACGATTACACAGCGTTTCTTTTTTTTTTTTTTTTTTTTTTGGGTTACCGTTATCCCAGAAATTCGATATAGTTGCCTGTTTAAGTGCATTTACTGCCATTGCTGGATTCTGCTTTAAATTCTGTTCTTTTTTTTTTTTTTTTTTTGGTGCCCCTTGATAGGAAAGAACGACGTGAAAATAGAGTTTGCTTACTCTCTCCGTTGGTAATTAATTTGTAGTTGTAAGTAGTTTCAAAGCCTGTCAAATTGGGAAAGAACGTGTAATTTTAATAAAAAGATTGTGTGAAGCAGAACAAAATTTATTCACTTTTATACTTCCTAAGCAGAATCAGAAAGATTTAAGATGTAAATCCTAAGAAGGTGGATGCTATAACAAATAAATTAATCATGTCTAGTGCTTCAATCAGATCAATCAAACGAAGCAAAAGATCAAACTACAAAACAGAAATAAGTGCATTTCCTTGCAACTCCGACAACAGCTCAGAGAGAGAACTAATTCATTAATCCATCAAACTTCTACAACAAATATACTTTGGCAGGCCAAAAAAATAGTCAAGGGGAAAAAGGGGAAAAGTATTACCATTTCAATCAACCTTTCAGCACACCACAATTATTCTACCCGCTAAACATCTCTAAACAAGACAAGCAACAACTACCACATTAAAACAACATGAAAATTTCCTTTCTCCAATTGTCGACCAAATAAATTACATCAAATAACCAATTCTTTACATATGCAATGAAGATAACAAATAAAAAATCTCCCCTTCTGCGAGCAGCATACTGCTTCCTCATATGCATGTTAAAAAATTGCCGACATAATGAGCCTCACCAGAATAACGCCATCTGGATCGTCTGTCCGGCTCTGCTTCTCTTGCTCAACTCCACTACCACCTAACTTTCAAACCACTACAAAAACCCTTTCTTTGGGTGGGGGAGTGGGGATGAAATGACACCAGAACAAAGAAGCTTCGTGCTACCGAATAGGGTGATACTGGGCAGAAATTCTTTTGGGAGGTAACTTGCGCAGAATGTATAGGACTAGTGCTGAGGGTAGGATCTCAACCAGCTGTTGTTGAAATGTGAATAGAATCCCATAGATAAATATATACAGGTGAAGAAACTCAATAAACAAGGGTGAAAAATTAAAAATAAACAAGCTAAGTAGAATACCATGTAGTAGATCATATTCAATACTGGATGATCCAAAACATCCAATGATGCATCTGCATCAAAAGCAGATAGAACAACCTGCATTTTGAGAATTGTGTTAGAAGCACATCAAAGTTCTAATGTACGTTTATGAAAGCAGCAATGCATCACAAAATCAATGAAGAAACATTATGGTCAAATGACCTAATATTGAGAATTCGATTGGAGATGGCAAGAAAGTCCTAAAGAAAGTCCAATTTCACAAACCTAACTCCTCCCTTGGGTAATATCATACTAAACCGAGAAACACAACCCTCTGTCATTCAAGTAAACATATCTATTGAAGAATCTGCATTCTGTTCTTCATCTCTGGAAGTCAAATTGGTTAAAATGACTTCTACTATGCTAAGAGCAACAAGATTGAAAAATTATCATTCTCATTTTTATTATATAAAAAAAACCACCCATCAAAATCAGTGAGGCTGAAAAAGCTCATAAAACTGTAAACGACTTGAAGTAACAGAAAAGAGTCCATCTAAGTTACTGATACTAGGGGCTAGCCAATAAGTCTGCTCATTGATCCAGATCAGTCATCCTCCTCTCAATTAGAACACCTTATGATCATTGATTATGGCCCTAGCAGTGCGTTCAAAGAAGCTTAACTTAGGGCAGCCAGCGTTCTTCATGACTTGAATAAACCATCTTATATGACTCTCAACTTTAATCAAATTGTTCTACCTTCTCATTGATGCATCCATTTCACATTTTCTCTTATTTTGAATCTCAACCACATGACTGGAAGCCCATTTTGGAACCTTATTCTGTTTTGGCAACTTTATAGTATTCAAATATCAATCATCTTTCTTAGACCAGGATTACTTGGTTCAAGTCTTTGGAAAACTATATATACCACACACCCTTCTTCATGCACAAGACAAATTGACTACAACCCCCTCCAAGGTTGGTGTGAAGAGAATTTGATCCCACTACGAGAGATATAACCAGCCAAGCTACTTCAGACATCCTTTTCATTCGTAACCATAAAACTGGAGCATTGTAACAAGGTATACAAAAATGATAACGATAAATAAATAAATGAACTTCTTCAAATTATTAATTGGCCCTAATATGTGACAACAAAATATGGTTTATTGCAGTTAAAACTGCACTATAGTACAAGTATGACAAGAATGACATAAAAGCAACTAGGTCTTTAAGCACAGAAAGTTGAAAATTATTGGAAGCGTGATAAGATATTTTCTCAAATTGAACAGGGTAAAAAGGTTTGAAACATACCACGAAGCATCTTATAAGGAAGCAGGTGAAACAAATGGCTGTAACAGATCCAACCTGCGAAAAAGCACATATTACATTACTGATACTACTTTAAGCATAATGACTTCCAAAAGTAACCTACTAAAACCAAACTTCTAAGATGTGGATACATGGCTTTTGCAGTCCCGCTAAATGGGTCCACATTTGCATCTTCATATTGCAATGAAAATGAGAAATATTCATCCTGACTGTTGTTCACTACTGTTATGCATAACAGTGATTCTCTTTCCAGACACAACTACATGCATACTGTTAGTAGACTACCATGAATACTTTTCTCCGTAGTTTCAACTGGAAAGAATGCATTCAAAGACACAAAATCTGCAATCCCTAAATGATAACTTTAACTATAAATTAGATGCCAGACTGTATTCATAACTATAGTTATCGTAAATCATGGCAACACATAAAACCACATGATACCAATATTGACGCCATGGCACGTATTTTGTACCCTCTGATAGAAACATCCATACAAGCACAAAGAACATGTAACCTTAATGATGCCAAAAACATCATGGGAGAAAATTTAGACAAAGAACAAATGCATTGAAAGCGATAATTAGCTAAATTCATTTTGTAGAAGAATAATGCCAGATTAAAAACCCAACAAGTTTATCATACAAAGATAGAAATTGCAAAGGAGATTCACAGTAACTAGCAATCACATTGTTTCTAATGGATGAACATTGAAGAAAAGGACCAAACCTCATGAAGCTTCTTTCTTCTCCCTTTTGATTCAATAGGGAAGCGTCTCAGCATGAAAAACAATCTGCAAGTACCATATGAAATAATCAACAATGAGAAAATGCACAAAAACAGACATGCAATACATGTGAGCAAAAAGAATTAAAACAGCTTTATTAATGCTCTACCCACCCGCTACATAGACATTCAACATTAAGGGAAGACTCACCTTCCTCCATACAGCAAGAAACCTAGTGCCGCAATAAATGATACCACTGAAGAAAAATAGTAAAGTAAGAATTGAGTAATTAGATGAAATAAGCATTACTTAGAATGTGTATGTAATCCAAGAAAAGGATGACAAAATGAAGCACTATCTCCAGTAATGTAAATATGAAAATTAGTCAATAATTGGATACAAGGCTGTACCTGCAATAAATATCTTTCCGATGAATTGCACCACACTGTTGTCATCTATCCAGAGATATATCCAGATACAAACCTGCCATAAACACCTCATTTCAGCAATATTTTTACCAAGGTAAAACAACTTTCTCGAAGTAGATAGTATGGGGCTTCATCAGGTATCCTACAAAACCTTGAGATACAATGTTTATATGCAAGTTGATTCTCCATCAGAAGCATAACGAATGCCTTGAATCTTTTTAACACAATGTTTAAGAAAAAAAATTGGGTTGTAGTGAGATTCATTATCCTTCAAGAGAATACTAGACTAAAAATTCTCACACAGCAAGCCCCCACCGAAAAAAGAAAAAAAAAAAAAGTTAAACAAACTTGTCACTGAGATATGAAAAGAGAATTCAGGAAAGGAAAATGATGTTTCCATCTATGTTATGCTACTCGCAGAGGTGATTAAAAGGTGTTTATGTAATCTAATATTTTGTTATACACTCAAAAGGGAATGAGAAACTTCAAAATCATGCTTGCATAGAGGCCTGTAGGCTACTTTAACATTGAGTTTGGCAAGAGATTCCATTCAAGAGATGGAAGTCAAGTTTTAAGATCTTTTTCTTCTAAAGATTTCATTCATTATGAAGTAGCCATATGCATAGCCTGCCATGCACGTTCTCAAATCAATAAAACACTATGACTAATGAAACCTCCAGTAAATAAAGAGAAGTGATAGCTACCACAGTAGATCTCAAAGAACCAACCAGGTAGTAAATATACTTCATAATAATATTGGTGCCAGGTAAGAATATACACCTGTATAAAGTATATTCCAGCGTTGATTGAGATATAAAAGATCCGGAGTTTATCAGTTGGTAAACTTCGAGCCTGCATATCAATTAAAAAGTAAAAAGTTTCCTCAATAGTGTCAAAGAAAGAACAGCATCCACATGTTTGCAGAAAGCACTAACAAAGCATCAGCCGTACTTAAAATAATAAAAGAGCAACCTATAATGCAATATCATGAATATTTACTTGCCTGGTGATATATCTCTGCCCAAAAGAGGACAAGTAGTGTGTATGTAGAGAAAAACAGAAGTCCCGGAAGATCCAATAATACCCATGTCAGTACCTGGTTCAATGTACAGCACCATGATGTCAGTAGGAAAGCATTAGGCATTCTAGACACTGCATAATGCTGGAAGCATCATCTAATCCCATTTTACGCAATGAACCAATGAATCTATGATCCTAGAAATTGAATTTACAAATAGTCTAAAAGGTTAGGCTAAGTACAAGGGGAAAAATGGAATATTAAACTACAAAAAAAACAATTAGAAAATTTCCAAATTTATCTCATGCAAACCCGACAAACTACAAGGCACCAAGACCTTCAGAATAATATAATCAAGAAAGGAAAATCAATGGTTTAACATGCTTTATACTGTTATAATCTCCTTAAGAAACAAAACAATTTTTCACATCGGGCCCAATGTGTCTAAGAATTCCCAAGCAATAAACAGCTAGGAAAATCTACAACAATATTCTGATCACATTCACATAGCAGAACAATGTTTATCAATTTTGAAAGCCTATGCATATGTGATAGGTCAAGAAACAGCAAAGAAACTAACCTTGGGGTGTAAAAGAAACACTTGCTTGTGAAATCCAAACACGATTGCACGTACTATAGCAAAAAAAGGAAAAATCAAATATCATATTAACATCCAATAAGATTTTGATTAACAACAATCCTAACATCACAAAGACTCCAAATTATCACCTCCATTAACAATGAAGTTCATAAGATGGAAAACCTTCTGCGTTGTCCAACCATACTCTGGCACTCTTAACTCGATTCTTATTAATTGTATCTGCACATAAAAAACACCAATCAACAGCCTAACAATTTTCGCCAACTAATCACAGCACAACTACTTCACAATTTTCAAGACACTTGAGAAGAAAGTAAAAGAAACAAATTAACATGAACTAACAAAAATTCAAGATTAATTCAACAAGTCGATTACAATCAACACACTAAAATGTCGTTATCTGATTAATAAAAAAGAAATCATTGATATTAAAGGAGCCAAACACATAAACTATGATCACAGAACTGCAAAAATAACCACTATTCAACACAAAAGCTAAAAACTCAAATCTAAAAAGAATAAAATAGACAGAGAAATAGTTTAGAGAGAGAGAGAGAGGAAGGGACCAGAGCAACAGAGGAGACAAGCGCATAAGCAGCACAGAGAGTGTAGAAGATCCCGTCCTGCCACTCAGTAGAATCATTGATCTCATCCCACCAGTTCGTAAGCAAATCTCCAAACTCCAGAGGCGTGAAGCTCAGTGGCATTCTCGTAATTCTACCCATTGCTCTCAAACTTTCCCGAGAGGCTTTCTCGAGAAAGTCAAAATCCTTCCGCCCAAACAAGCACCAGGCTTGATAACGAGAAGCTGAGAAACGTGACGACACCTAAAAAACAAAGTACAAAAACAAAACTCAAAAAGGAAGGAGAGAGAGAGAGAGAGAGAGAGAGAGAATGGTAGTCTTTCTTTCTTACTATAACTCTACCAGACGGTCTCGGTCACTCTCACCTAAGGTTCCACGAGATCAACGGTTGCGCTTCGTTTTTGCTGCCAGGTATCACACGCTCGCATTTCTGATTGGTTGGTGACTTCTCTTCAATTTGACACGTTCGATTACAGCTAATTTGTTAGTTTGCTCCTCGTTTTGATTCTGTTTACGTGATGTAATAAATTTGTTTTTTAAATGAATTTGCGGGACATTTACGCGGCAAATAAGTTTAAGTTTAACCAGGGAGGGCGGGGAAAATACTGAATATTTCTCATTTAATAACATATTAAAATTGTTAATTTTGAATATTATGATATTTATTTGCTTGTGTTATGAAATGAGATTTTAATATGGTTGGCTAATGACAACATCATAAAATCTGCTCAATGTATTGAAAGTTCATTCACAATGGTTTGGTTTGGGCGCTTTCAGTATGTGACTGACTGGTAAGTCATTCATTTTTCAAGCTTATTAAAATTATTTAATTTAAAAGAGTTTAAAATATTAATTTTTTTAGTAAAAACTTTTCTAAAATTTGCTAAGAAATTGTTGGAATTCCTAGTGTTCATAGCTTAGAGAAAATAAATAAATATGTAAAAAATGAAATATTTTCAACCATTTAAAACCCTTCTTTCAACTATATTTTTAAAAAATTTAATGATAAATTTTAATTAAAAAAAAAAAAAAAGAGAAAGAGAAAAGATGGTCACATGTTACAGATGAGAAGATGCGATTGGAGATCAGGGAATTTACTCTGACCCCCCAATTAGATTTTAAGAAAATACTTAACCCCACACTTTTCCTAAACTAACACTTATCCCC
>JANLJB010002512.1:0-12033 GCA_026212285.1 Bursera cuneata | reverse complement strand
TTGAATAACTGCAAATAAGTCAAATATATATGCTTATATTAACAAAATGAGGCAAATAAAACAACATAATATGCTTACCAATGTAAGCAATATTTAAAAAATATGAATTAACATGTCATAAAAACTGGCTGTGGGCTAAACATTTAATACAAATTTGACTCATATAACTGTATGACAAAACTAATAAATTATATGCCTTTCTTAATTTCTGTGGGCAAATTAAAAAAATAATTTATTATTTCATCCTAATTAATCATGAAGGACATAATAAAATTCTTGTGGGATAAAATTATTATACCTATTATAATTAATTACAATTTAATATCTTTTATTCCATATGCAATTTAGAAGACTCAATATATAATTTATCATAACTAAGGATGCTGTGGCTTCTCCTTAAATTAATCAAAAGTATATAAATTACAAGATATCAATCTTCATGCATATCTCAAGCTACAAGAAGTGAATAATTAAATAGTACTCACTAGATAATTCCCAGGAAAGACTAGAAGGGACAAAGCCTAGCCAAACAATCTAGTCTCCTAAGACAGAATTTCCAGTTCCTAGGAAAGGCTAGAGGGGTTACAGAAGGTCCCTCTTAAAATCTAGTCTCTCTAGACAGAACTTCTTTATTGAGTATTTTTTTTCAATTTTTACTCACAATAATTGATAAGAAATCAACACTTCAACTATAAGTATGCATAAATTTCAATACAGAAAAAAANGCATGTTTTGAAAATATTTGTTAAATCTTTTTTTAAATTAAAATGGTATTATCATTATACGTAACCTAATACATACATATATATATATATATATATATGAGTAATTATCAATTGCCACCCCTATCTTTTGCTTAAATTTCACTTATATGAGACTTTTGTCATTTTTCTTTTCTATCATCCCTAAGTTTTCGAAAAATCTCTTTTAAGGTCATTCAGTTATATTTTTCATCAGTTACAACAGATGGAAGGGCAAATTAGTATTTGTTAGTTGTCTTCTTATATTTCTAAATAGAAAAAAATTCTAACCCCCTTATAGTTAGGTATTATTACATTTTCCCCCAATAGATTTCATAAATTCTCACAAAACCCCTATTAATATTGGAAATATTTTTACCAATCATGAGAGCTAATCGATTCTTTAGTAAACTCAGAAGTGGTAAGTGTTATTTAGCATAGAGGTAAACTTGATATTTCAATGGAAAATACATTAACAAGAGGTTTTGTGACGATTCAGATTAAAGTTGGGAGTGATGTTGTAATAACGCCTAATCACCAGGGGCCCAAATTTTTTTCTAAATAATTATGTTANTAAAATATTAATAATTTAGTAAAGATAAAATATGAATAAATATGTAAATATAAAAATAAATAAAAACCATCAAAACATACATTTTGAAAAATAATATTGTTAAAATAAATTACATAATAAGTAAAAAAAATTCATTCATCATTTCTAAATATGAATAAAATACTATTTGAATGTTGCAGCTCTTAGTTGAAATGTTGGTATTTATTTTAAGGATAATTTAATCATTTAACTCAATTTTATCTTTTAGAAATTAGTTTTCTCTTTATATTTGTTAGTATGATTAAGTGGTAAAATTGTTGAAATATGAAGGTCAACAAATGTTGATTAAAAAAAATATAACTGAAGGATCTGAGAAGAGATTTTTTGAAAACTTAGGGATGGTGGAAAAGAAAAAAAGATAAAAGTCCTATATGAGTGAAATTTAAACAAAAGGTAAGGGAAGTGATTGATAATTATTCGTATATATATATATATATATATATTAATTTTGTAAGCTTTGTTTAAAATAGATAAAAATTAGGCATTGACTGTAGACTATTTACTTTCTTTATTGTAATATATTGACATTGAATGTACGTTAATTGTGTTATGAGTGAAAGCACGTCCGCAAGTTATTTTATTATATATTATAACAAAAGAGGTCTATTTAGAGTAAAAAGATGAATTTCGAATCAAAAAATGAAGATACAAAATATGATCATTCTATCCTGTATTTTGACAATCTGCTTAGTCTCCATATATCCAACGGAAGAAATTCATGTGGCTAAGAGCGTGCTTGTCATGTCTCTATGTGTGGCCGAGAAAGCTGACGCTTTTGTGCTTGTCAAGTCAAACAAGAAATTCATTAGGCATTGAATGTTTTTTGACAGACGACAAGAAATCAATGGATGTGCTCCTGTGATGTCCCCAAATGTGGGATTTTGATATCCCGGGAATACTTTACGGGACAGAAGAATCAAACAACTAGTTCAAAAATTACTGCATTATAATTCCAGCTTGAAACTTATAAAATTAAAATAGACTGATTATCCTTTTCTGAACCAAGACCACTTTATTGGTTTTTCCTTATTCCAAGCAATCAAATAGCCATGAAAGACGAAGATGAAACAAGTTTAATTCTTATTTGGTCTACTGCAGAGTTGGAATGCTCTGTTCATTCCTGAAAAAGTTATGAGGATCAACCTCACTCTTAATTTTCACCAATCTGTCGAAATTATCATTGAAATACTTGATTCCATAAGCTCTTCCTTCCAAGTAGCTTGCTTTACCATTGTGGTAATTGATCCCCAAGTCAAGATCTCTGTAGTTGAGAAATGCCTGTCTTGGGTTCTTGGACACATAGGGAGTCATGTAATTGTACAGCTTCCTGGTCAAATCTATATAGTGATTTGTTGCATCAATATTCCCTTTGTCATTCCAATCTGTTAAATACTGAATCTTCCACAAGTTTCCAGCTCTATGTGGGAATGGAGCTTCAGCTGCAGGAATCTCAGCCATTTTCCCACCGTACGGGTTGAAAATCATCCGTGGAGTCTCCAGTTGGATCATTGTCTTCCATATCCCTTTTAGATCAGCCTTTGGGATTGGCTCTTTCACATAGTCTGATTTCCTCTTCAGAGAAATCAGTGTTGGAGGTGTTCGACGTAGCAAAACTGTGGCAGGTGTCCCTAAAGGGAAATAACTGGACCAGTAAACCACTGAGTCAATCCAGCTCATTTCATGGCAATCACATTGAGTTAAACCCAGTTCAGGAAAGCTATTACTCATAATTGAGAGAAGTCTCTCACAGCGACCAAGGAACAAGGCAACAAATGAAGCTCTTATGGTCTTTTTTTCTTCGGTTTGAGAGGTGTTTACAACGTCTAGATAAAGCCTGATAAAGAGATCCTCATGCAGCTTGTATGCAACGTTTTGCCAATGATACACAACATCGGTAACATCTTGTTCCCCAGTCTTTTCAACCTGGAAAACGGTGACTATTTCTGGAACATGAACGAGTTGAATTTTGTAAGCAAGAACAACTCCAAAGCTAGCTGCTCCCCCTCCTCTTATAGCCCAAAATAGATCTTCACCCATCGATGTTCTATCAAGGATTCTGCCATTAACATCAACAAGTTTTGCATCGATAATGTTGTCGATGGACAGTCCATATTTTCTCATCATATTACCATACCCACCTGCACTAAGGTGCCCACCAACACCAACTGTAGGACAAACCCCAACTGGAAAGCCATGAGTCTTGCTTTTTTCAGCAATTTGATAGCAGACTTCACCCAGAGTTGCTCCAGCCTGAACCCAAGCACTTTCACTTTTCATGTCAATGTCAATCGACCGAAGATTGAACATATCAAGGAGGAAGAAGTACGGGTTATTGGATACATAAGACAATCCCTCGTAGTCATGCCCTCCACTTCTGATTTTCATTTCCGTAGCATGTTTTTTAGCACAAATTATGGCAGCTTGGACATGAGATTCATGCAATGCGGCTAGAATAAGCAGAGGCTTTGGAGTTGAGGATGTATTGAAACGAAGATTTCGAATGTGGGATTGCAATACAGACGAATATGAGGAGTTTTGGGGAGTAAAGATAGCTTTGGAGATTGGATAGGAGGCCTGCGAATGCTTCAGAAGACATTGGTGAAAGGTTTCACGGAATGTTACTCTCCACGAAATGTATAACACAAGAACTGAAAGCAGTGACAGTGTTGCAGGCCTCAAAATTTCCATTTCTGGTTCAGTGTGATTGTGTCAAGCTTCACAGTAAATGGATTTTGGGCAATTCTGATTTCTCAAGTAATTTTATTTTATAGCAACATCCAATTATAGTTAAACTAACTAAATGAATGAACAACTAATAACATATTCAATTATAGAAAATATATAATACGTGGAAAATGAATTAGCTCTTGCGATGTTTGGCTGATTGCGTAGCTCATTACTTGCTTTGTTTGCTAAAGATCGATACTGCTTAATTGGCTGGTAGGCAATTAGGTACTGTGTTTGCTGTTTCTAACCATGCCTAGCTAAGCTAAACTTGTAAAAGATTGAGACAAGAAAACTTTGAGAGCAGTGATAATGGAATATCATGAAAACTTTGAAAGTGTTTCTCTGATCTGCTGGTCCATGTACGGAAAAAGATGACACAATAATAAATTCTGTGCAAGGATAGCCTCAAATTTCATGGTGTAGTACATTATCACCTTATCTAAGGTCATCAAATATGGTTAAATATAGCTCTCTGTAATCTTTGTGGGGTTCTTCCATGGATTTGCTTCTATTAGCTAGTTCACTATCATTGCAAGGACCTAACATGCAAGTGATCTCTCATTTTCGTCATCAACAAAATTCAGAGAAAAAATCAGAGATAAACTCCAGGAGTGTTTGTTCTTTCATTTTAAATCTGAATTTTGACTGAGAAATCAAACATTTTAAAGTGTTTATTTATTTTTTTTCTTAAATGTGAAATTCAAAAATTTTTATAGAAATTTATTAAATTAAAAGAAATTATAGCTTTTATCTGAAAAAAAAATCTCAGCGAATTTCTTTAATTTAATAATCTAAAGTACCATAATTGACTTAATTATTTTCTTTTTTGTAAAACCCTTGTCTTTTTTCTATTTTTCTCTAAACTCAACCTTAAATGCAAATTAACTTCTATTAATGATATATCTTAAACTTTAAATATTAATTTTCTATGTTTAATAGAGTTAGAGGATGAATTAAATTAATTGGAGATATATCCTTCCAAAATTTTTACAAAGAAAACAATTAGCTGAAATTGTAAAACTAAGATGTTCTTGATTTATTTTAGGTAGAAATTTTACCATATCTTCAAAAGTGGAACTACTTTACTTAGTGAAGGTTAAAAATCATCAATGTATATGTACTATTTTAAAGATTTACTAATTAGGGGGCATGATTTTTTTGTCTTAAATCTGAATTAGTATGAATCTGAATATCTTAATTATATGTTTATATTTTTTTTTTTTCAAGGTTTGATGAAAGTCTCAAGTTGATTTTTCTTTCTAAAACACATAAAAAGTACTAACTTGATATATTTGCTTTATTAACTATTCTATGCATTATATATTCTATATATTATAGAAATATTGCAAATAATCAATTGGACAAAATTAAAATTAAATAATAGCAGTACCCTCAAAAATTTATATTTTTAGTCGATCTCTCTTACAAGTAATGTGAGGAAATAAAAAAAGCATAAGAAATAACTATATAATTACTTAATTTCAAAAAAATATTTATTCAGAGGAGATCTTTTGATATAAAACTAATCACAAATTTATGATCGTTGATCTACATAATTCAATAGTTAAGATGGTTGATAAGTTGATATCATTAAACATAATTTTTTTTTTTTTTTACTTTAAATCTCAACAATTGAATTAGGTGAGATCAATGACTAGAAATTTGTGTCAAAACTCAAAAGATCCCTCATATTTAAAATATTATTTAAAAATAAAATAATTAAAAATTGTCATGTTGATTTCGAAGATAAATTGTTGTTGAGTTTAGAGACTCACAAAAAAAAAAAAAAGCAATTCTTTTTTTTTTTGTTACAAAATAGAAAATAATTAAAGTCAGATAAAGGTAAATTAAAACATTAAATTAAAGGAATCAATTCAAATATTTTTCCATTAAAATCAAAGCAAAAACGGTTAGTCTTTTTCAATTGAGAGAAAACTTTCTGATTCTTTGATTTTAACTACAAAACAAACAGCTTAAAATGTTGGATGACTGAGAATTAGTTAAATTCAAACTTCTAATAAAGAAAAAAGCATTCTTTGGTTTGTAACGATAATTTAAATTGAGAGTGTGGTACAAAATCATTTAGCTAAATTTGCCGATTAAAATATAAGTAATATTATGGGTACAAAGTTTTTATCCAAACTTTCAATTTTCTAGGAAAAGCAAATGGCCAAGAAACGTGAATGTGGATGTAATTAAGGGAAGAATATGATTAAACTTTGTTAACTTATTTCTGTTAAAGTAATTAAAATATGTAAATGTGACAATTGCCACATCAGTGTGGTGTACAAAATTAGGATATAAACTTTGTACTTATAACATTACTCTGAAAAGATTTAATGAATTACAACATATCAAAAACAGTTTCATTCTAACATCAAAATTAAAAAATAAAAATAAAAACTAAAAAATATATCTAACTTCATTAGCAAACCAGTTGCCTTTTTATCCTCTTGTAGCATTCTTTTTACCATATATTCATGCAGCCAAATATCCTATTCTAAAAACCTTAAATGGGAACAAGCCGAAACAATACTGGCCAATATAGTTGTTAGGAATCGTGGCCTCAACCATTTGCTTCAACGCCTTGAAAGCCTATACAGAATCAATGCACTCCACGACCCCACATCCCATTTAGGCATTTAATCAAATAGTTTTCTTGCTTTACTGACTCCAAAGGAAAATTAAAAATTAAGAAGTATATTAGAAAAACAAACAAGAAATTTTTCTTATTTCATTAAAAAAAATACGAACTTACAATGGGAAGACTCATAATGTGTACTTGGAGAAAACCTAGGGTACAGGAATAAAAGGTTAAAACAGTTAATATCTATTTTTCCATTGGAGTCCTAAACTTAATTATATGTCTTTCATATCTAGTATTTGTCTAACACAAATTCAAGATGGAATCCATGCTTGCTCAACAACAAACCAGATACTAAGTTTTTATGGATTTTTGACACAAATAGAATATTGTTCAATGTCAATTTTTTCCCATATGTCATTTTCAAAACCACTTTGCCTTGTCCCTTAATCATAGACATTGCAGAGTTTCTCATGAACAACTTCTTACCATTCTTAATTGGTTCGAAGGTTGTGAACAATCCTTTGTCTGAGCACACATGCCGTGTAGCACTAATGTCAACCCACCATTCTTTTGGGTTTGGTCTAACCAAATTTCTCTTAGAAACTACTACATAAAGTTCTATTTTAAATATATCATGAGTGATATCGTCTACTTCATTGCTTCATTCGTTCTCTTCTTCTTCAAAAGTCTACATTCCGTTGTCTTGTGACCCATCTTGTCTCTGTTGAAACATTTGCCTTACAACTTATGCTTCTCGGAAATTCCTCCTTTAGGATCCAGCATGGTTCATTTCCCTGAATTACTCTTCTTAGACTTAGAGCTTTGACCATGTTCCACAACATTTGCTCTAGCCATATGAGAACTTACCCTTTTTCTTTCAGAACTTTTGTTGTCTTCTTCAATTCAAAGTCTAACAATCAGTTATTCAATGTTCATCTCCTCTCACTTATACTTAAGGTAATTCTTGAAATCTTTCTATGTAAAGGGTAACTTATCAATGATAGATGCTACTTGGAAGTTTTCACTCACGGCCATCCATTCAGCATGAATCTCATGTAAGATCATTTGGATCTCTTAAACTTGATTGATCAAAGTTTTGGAGTCCACTATCTTATAATCTAGGAAGCATTCCATAATAAATTTTTTGGCTCTGGCATACTCAGTCTTATACTTTTAGTCTAAAGACTTCTATAAATTTTTGTTGCATTCTTTTTATTATAAATATTATATAGAGAATTAGATAAGCAATTCATCACATAACTTTGGTACAAGTATTCAGAGTGTCTCTAAGCATCAACTGCACTGATTACTCGAATATCTTACTCATTTTCATCCATCTTAACAGCATCATTAGTCAAGAACCTCGCAAGGTTCAACTTAGTTAGGAAGAACAACATCTTTTACTCTCACCTTTTGATATTTACTTTAGTGAAAATCTCAGGTTTCACCCTATGAGTCATTGGAACTATCGTCGGGATTGTCGCTTAAATCACCGAGGTAATTGTGGTTTTTTAAGTCATAGTGATATTGACATCGGTACGGAAGTTACCAACTACTTTTAGTTAATAATAAATTCATTTTGTTTTAGAATGTTAATTAATATAACAATTATTTACCAATATATTAAATGAACAATTAATAACACAATATTAATTATGCAATATTAATAATAGAATATTAATAGATCTAATTAATAACTGAAACTTAAATAAAGTGATTAAAACAACTAATTAATAACAAAATGTAATTAATAACATAATATTAATTGAACTTATTAATAACTAACATATTAATTAGATATATTAATAACAAAAATATGGCAACAAATATAAAGTTTGAGTTTAATGACTGTTTCCTAAGATACAACGGTTTTCAAGCTACTTTCGAGTACCTTGAAAGTTGCTTTCGGCAAACTTGAACTAGCTGCCCGAACTCTAAAACCACACAAGGAGACTCTTCGAAGAGAAAGTAGAGAATAGAGGAAAGAAGAGTCGGTGTGCTTTGAAATAAAAGAAGAAGTCCTTTTTGTAGGTGATGGCATCGTGAGTTACGAATTGGGCCATCAAAGTCATGGGAGTTATAAGGCATTAAGCCTGACCATTAAAGTTATGAGAGTTACAAAGCATTAAAACCCATTAAGCCCAATCATTAAAGCTATTGGAGTTACAAAATATTTAAGTTCAACTTTAATTGGATTTTTAATTGACAAAAATAAAAGAAAAATTATAAAAACCAAGTCGAATGCAGTTTTCTTCTTGAATTTTACAATTTCTCGTTCACTCGTTTATCATTTTGAGCATATAAATATACGATTACGATATTCTGATGGAAGAAAATTCAAATCTACCAAGAAAGTCAACTAACACGAAGTGAATCCTACTCATAATTAACCTAAAAAAAAGGCTCAATAATATGTGTTAAAATTTCAATTTTCCAACATAATTTAATCGTTCAAATAAAATGACAATCAAAATCACGTATCATGCACTAAAATTGCTAGAAAATTAACAAAGATTTCCATTGAGGAGACCGGAGAAGGCAAAATGAAGCCATAAAGCTAATATGCCCTTCTAATAATTATAGTTGTTAACTTAAATAAAATCAAATTAAGTTGGTCAAGATGCTAATTAGGGATGGTAAGCCAATACCCGTTTTGGACAAGCACGGCTACCAATTCGTTTGAGGTGGATTCAAGCTCAACCCAACCCAGTATATAATAGGTTAAGAATGAATTATATGTTGGCTTGGGTTATGGGTAACCCAACTCAACCCACTAATACATTATTATTATTTTAAATATTATATATAATTAATTAAAAATTTTACTATGACAATGTATAATATTTATAAAAGTCTTCCATCAATAACAAAATAATGATGCTATTTACATCCTACCTGTCAATTAAATATCCTTCATATCTTAATTTTGGAAAGATAAAACTGTAAACAGAAATAAATTATCAATTAACATGATCTTATTTCTTTTCTCATCAAAGATTTGAATACATTGTTTGTTAATATTTGAATCCTATTACTACTTTCTTCTTGCAACCAATTTCTACAACTAAAAAACTACTTATGCATATAAACATATCATTTTAGTTTTTGTAATTGTTGCTTTAAATTCTTGAAATATCAATACTCTATTAGACAAGTTTGGTACTGTTAACCTTTTTATGGTAAATAAAATATATTTTTTTGGAGAATAAGACAATGAATTGATAAGTTGGTCTATTGTTTTAAATCTTTAGTGGGGTATAAAAAGAAAGGAGATTATCTTCCTTAATTATATACTTTCAAAAGTTTATCATTTTATTCTTCTAAAATAAAGAGATGCTTATTTAGTTGACACGTGGGGTGCCAATAGCACCACTCATTACAAAATGATTGAAATTTAATTTAGAACCAAGCTCATGGGTCATCATAAAGCTCAGACCCACATGCAACATGCAATATACAACACTTATTACTCTATTCACATGCAATATAAAACCGCATGCCACTGAATAGACTGGGTTTGGCCACATTTTGGTGTAAAGTCATACAGCCCATACCAACTTAGGAGGTAAATGAGGCCCATTTGACATGCAGAAATTGAGTTTTAATCCAATTTATCCTATATCTTAAGCGAAATGGACATAAAACACCCATGGAAATCATTTGTGGGTTGTGGATTAGTTGAAACAAATTAGATAGCAAGGCCTATTTAATTCTCTAAGTTCCGTTTGATTTGAACTCCGACATCAGAATCGGGTAGAATTGAAATTATGATAGCTATTTTTTCTCTATAATCTAAACAATTTCAAATAGAATCAGACTTCGATTCTATATTAATATCAATCTCTATAAAAATGGAAGAAGAATAAGAGAGTTGATAAAAACTTTGTATCCTAATAATCATCTCTATAGTTTCAGAATTTATAATATCACCCAGGGGTTAGCATTCCCTTGCAAAAGAGGACTCTACTTTTATTACTTTTTTAATTTTACATATTTTGATTGAAACTTGGTCAAATCTTGTCTTGAAGATTGCTGCATCTCTACCACCGTTTTCACTAAAACCAAAGTTCATCATCATTGATGCTGCTGAAGAGGCGAATGTCTTGGATGAAGTTCATCATCATTGTTCATGGGGGGCTTGTTATAGGCATTTTAATAATTGGACTCTTAGGGACTTCTTGTGTATGCTTTCATGAGGATTCAGTTGATTAAAAAGAAGAGGATGATAGAAATTAAAGAGGTAGATTGAGTATTGTATTGTTCTGGACTGTATATACGATGGTCAAGTGATTGTAAAGGCACTTGCCTTTTTAATATTTAATTAATATTAAAATTAATTTTTCATTTTATAAAATTATTTTATATTGTTAGGTGGGTGTCATCTAGGTGGTGTAAATTGTCTAAAACCTTAAAATCAAAACATGCGTGTTTTTAGGGAGAATGACTAATTCTTTCTCTTAGGGTAATGAGATTCTTATTCCCGAGTTTATTTTTTTAACCAAATAGTAGGAATGAGAATATCCCACTCCTATTTTGATTATTTGGCGCATTTTTAACGAACCAAACACCCCTTAATATTTAGATCAAAGCTCACTCCAGGAATACAAGGGTAATTAATATTTTAGAGAATTGAAAAGGGCAAAATGAAAATATTAATGTCTCATATGAAGTTAAACCCTATTTTTACCAATTTACCGATGGCATTTTTTTAAATAGTCAATTTACAAAAGATTTTTTAAATAATTAAACATTTTCGAATAAAGGCTATTTTTAAATGCTTATATTATTTTCATGATAAATTTGAATGATTCTAGAAGTATTTTATCAAAATTATCTCTTACATTTATTTATTATAATTAATCTATACAAAGGAAGCCATTACAAGTAACTGGCAGATTATTTGGAAAACGAAGATAGTTTTCTGAGACGGCCGCAAAATTCTTCAGAAGCCCTAATTCAGGCTTTATATTGGATTTAATTCTTCAATATGAACCCATCTCTTGTTTCTCTTCTTGCTTCTATCCAACCTCACATATGAACTCTGTCTTCTTCTGAGTTAAGGTCAACATAAACTTGCAATGTTGCACTTCCTGGCTCTTATTCCAGCTTCGAGGTGCGGTGAATCAGCTCCCTGTACTCAGGTGAGACACCAATTTAAGTTCACAAGGCAATGGAGGCGAGCTTTTTATTTCTGAACAGATTGTGCAGAAACGTAGAAACAGTTCCTCCCTGATAATCCAAAGTACTGAGCTTATAATTATCTTTCCATTGTGTAATAAAATTGTGTTTCAACAAAAATTTTATATAATCGTTATTATTTAATTATATTTATAATTTAATAACATTTGTGAAAATTAAAAAAAAAA
>JANLJB010002508.1:0-14289 GCA_026212285.1 Bursera cuneata | reverse complement strand
AATGTTATCTCCCACTATTTTTCTCAAGTCTCCAACCCGCTGTAGAGAACTCAGGAAACCTAGTTTCCTAGTTGGTTAAGACCCCATTGAACAAAGTATAACCTTGGCTTTGATACAACAAATTATACAAAGTTTAATTAGGTAGATCTCCCAGACCAATTACATCTAATTTAATTCTTAACGAATTGGGTCGGACCCTAAGCCGTGACTTCTAATGTAAATCTCAATGCTTCCTCTAAATCCATATAGGCCTTGGGTTTGGCACAACAAATTTAATGATTTAGTCAAGCATGGCCCATTGACTAAGGTAAGCTTTGTGGTCCATATTATAGACCCAAAGTGAGCTTGACTTTGGCCAACAAATCACAATTGTCCTAGACATATGACGTGTAACAAACTTTCATGATTTATCCTGCCCGCGAACAACTGTGACCTTGACTTTTGTCAATAAATCACAATCGATCTTAGACTCTGTATAAATCACTCAATAGAAGGAAAACATGCTGAATATTAATCGAGGGATTTTGATAAATAATTAGAGTACTATATCCAATTAATTATCTTTATTAAGGTCTCATCACATACACCCTTAAACATGCATATTACCATAACATGCATTCTAAGGCGTAAAATAAAAACTGTTCGGTAATGGTAAACGGATACTTATAAATTATTTTAAGAACATTCTATCCTAGTTTACATAATACTTTTCAAGAAACCTCATTTTACATACGAGGGGAGATAGATGAGAAAAGAATCACATTGAGAGAGGAAAAAGGCAGGATGTGCAGATCCTATTAACAAATGTAAATTAAAAGTAAACTAATATCCATTTTTCGACTATCATACACTTCAATCCAATTGAATCATTGGTGAGTATTGCAACATACAAGTATGTTATTAATCAAAGTCTAATTTGATTAATCCTTTTAATATCCATTCAAAGTTCATCTAAATCACATATTGAATGTGATATTTAAAACTTTTTTAGAGATAGTTAATCTAATCAGCTATTCTAACTTACACTTTAATGTCATCGGGCTACACAAATTCAATCCAATGAATTTTGTACTCGATACATTTTACTTAAGCCTACGTCCACTAACTTAATTTGACAAACATCAAATGAAACCAAATTTCCTTTAGATTTATGAAATTTGGTTAAGGCCTACAATGGACCAAATTCATTTCAAAATGTCAATTTATGAAATTAATCAACCTTAGGCCAATTTTCAATTATAAATAGTAAAGCCCATTAAACTTTTTAATCTTAGATGAATAGTCTTAAAAATTAAACTATTTGAGTTTTATTACTATACAATCCCTATTAGAGATTTTAAACTATTTAAGCCTATATATTAGGTTTAGAACTTTTTAGGCTTTATTAAGGTTTCAAAATTCATTTGGGCTTTAGTAATACATATAGCCCATATACTAATTCAATTTTACAAAGTATTCAATTAAAAGTCTTTTGGGCTTTGTTTTTCAAATTAGGCCCATTTGCATATTTTGAAATTCAATAAATCTATAAACTAAGTGTGGTGGGATATTCAATTCTAAATTGGCCTATTAGTGTTCCTAAGGCCTAAACATACCATAAAGTCCATCAAGCACCTAATGCTCAATAGCCAAGGCCCAATGGGCTTGCACAATGTACACATGATCTAATCACTTGCCTAAGCCCAATTAGGATCCAACCCAATTGGCTTTGGGCCAAACTCGACCCAATCCAAGCCCAAGTGCATTACTTAAACCCATTAGATTTAATTAAATGTAATTAGTAACTAATTACAAACTAATTAAAATATTTCAGCTAATTATAACACTAATCTTAATTAAGCCTAATTAGTGTAATTAACATATGCTAATGATAATTAAAATTTAATTTTAACAATTAGCATATATAAACATGTAATTAAGCATACCATCACATAATTACATCATCCATCATGCTTGCATGCATTCGGTCATGACATGGCATACATGCATACATGCATCTAGCATCCAATCTAGCATACATAACATCTCATCATGTCATTCCAGCATGCATAACATATTTAGACATGCTATACATGCATCCATACACATTCGGTCATGGCCATCACATGGGTATATACATGCATTTGACATCCAATGATCATACACATTATACAACAACATCATCTATGTATCAAAAATACCATAACACATGCCATCACATGATTACATCAACATACATACATTCGGGTACCATATACTACACATGCCATTCATGCTTTTTGATCCAATTTGAACATGCAATACACGTTAATTTATGATCAATTTCACATTCCCACCATTAGAATACAAAACCCCCAAATTACAACATGTGATTTCAACCAAATGCTCAATTTTAAAGCCTAATTAACAATGGCTCTGATACCACTTTGATGGATTCCAACCAAGGATAAGTAATTAGGCATTTAAAGATAAGAAATTTGAGTAGAAACACTTACAAACTCCTTAGCAAAAGGTTGAATCTTTGTGACCTTTCTGTTGAAATTTGATCACCACAATCCTTCACACATACAATACAAAATGATTAGAATATTTACTTCCAATGGTGTGTACTTCTAACACCTTTGGATTACACAATTTCTTGCTAAAGAAAATGGAAGAATTGAAAGCAAACTCCCTTAAGAGAACAAGAGCAAATTCGGCAAAGAGAGACTTAAAGGAGAGATGATGTTATTTCATTCACTTAATACATGAATCATGCACACACAAGGCTAAGGAATGAGTGTATAACACCTTAAGCACTCTTGCATTAATTGAATCATTTTCAACCAAGTTAATTCATTAATTTCAAATTAATATTAACCAAGTAAAATCAACCAATCACATGCATGCTTATATACCAAGATATTTTGGTAAATACCAACTAAATCCAATTAGTTTCATTCTTCTCTCCTTAATCCATGGGCTTGTTTGGGCTTGGGTTTAAATGCAACATTTGAAACCTTTGTTTAATGGACCCAATCTATATTACATGTGAAAGCCCAAAACCAATTAGTGATTCAACCTACTAAATTGGCTCATACATGTTTTAAGCCCATGTGTGAATAGTATAGCAGAAAATACTATTCATAGATCACTATTCACCCTAGGTGAAAGATGCTCTCGTAACCCCTGTGACAATCCATCATTGGTGAATCTTTGAAGTATGACCCATTCTACTTTCAGATATGTTGGTCGTAAATTATCATGTACAAAGCATCTGTATTTCTGAACATAAAGTTCTGAGCACATAATTTACAAGGTATGGTTGGCTTATAGCAAAGCACCAAGCCCCTCAATTCTCTAAAAGTACACGTAACGTCACGTAACATTTGTTAGACGTAGTTCTATGTAATTTAATCTTATATCAAATGTCACGTACGTGGTCTAAGGATGGAATGTTTCTTCCCTAATAACGACAAACAATTCAGATCCTCGTTTTTAGTGTAATTCCCATTTTCAAGTCGTGACCGAGAATAATCCTCATTATGCTCTTGCATGGCAACCGGGTTATGACTAATTATCGTCGAATTTAGTGTAACATCATTTCCATATACACAGAGTGATATGTCTCGTCTTGACATTACACTCACTCTTAAATAGGTCACGATGGGCCCAACGACGAGTGTATTTATAACCCGAAAAGAGCTATTCATGCAAGTGAGAAAGCAAAACGATCTCTAAATGAGATGGCCGTGTAAGTATCAGATCTAAGGATTACTTACACCTATCCTGAGCGGACCTCCAATAGACACGTAGATAATCAATAAGATTCTGTATCAGGCCGTGTCCAGTGAATCTTTTCTCGTATCCAAACAGCTAATAATGTTTCCCTATACGCTTGCATAAATATCTGATACTTAGATGTGTGAGAATCATACTGTTATACTTCTATAACTAGTACAAGTGTAATATTAGTCTATCCGTATTGTAGATGTCCTGTCTCGATAATACTTCGACCAGAAACATTTTAATGATATTATATTTATCAAATTGATTTCTGTCTCACAATTAAATCATTCATATAAACATCATATGGACATTTATCATATAATACAAATGTAATCTAATTACAATAAATGATAAAGAACATGCAATTTCATTTATTACATAAATCAAATTTATATAATATACGATGTATATTTATAATTTGATGCTCTTGGATAAAAATAGACTAACATACAGATGATCCAAGTAAACCCAATTTACTGCCAACATATCCAAGAACCTATTGGGTCAATCAACCAAGACTCACCGATGAAGAATTGACATAAGAGATTGAAATAAAATTAATCTAAGAATAGTTTTGGCATTGAAGAGAGAAATTAGATTAATTTGGAATTAATTGAGTGAATAAACTTTGTAGAGAAAATTGGATTTTTCTACAAATTTATTTATAGGCTTTTGGATATATTTGATATGTTAATTTATTTGTTAAATGGTTTAATGGATTTGGATGTCTAAATGAGCTTTAAAAGACCAATTAGTTTAATTTTGAAAATTACTCTAATTTGGGCCTAAATTGTTTTATAATGGCTTGGCCCATTAATGTTATTTTAATTAAATTGGATTTAATCAAATAATCAAGCCTAAGCCCATTTATATTGGTGGTAGGATATGTTAGATATAACAATTTATTTTAATTGCATTTTTGAAATTTGTCAAATTATGGGATAAGAATAAATTACCAACCAATATTAAAATGTGCCAAGTGTATGAAATTCAGTATTCATTCATCTTCTCTCTTCCAATTTCAAAATTTGCTCTCTCTCCCTTTTTGAAATTTTGTTTTTCAAAATTTCACACAATTTCTAACAAAATTAAGTCAATTCAAAGGTGAAGAGGTGTTCTTAATCATTACAAGAGCAACATATCAAAAGTTTGGTACAAATTGGTGTTGATTTGATCAGAAACCCTTTTTCAAACTTGGAGTTTTGTGAGTTTTCTTCCCACCAAACTTATTCTTTTACATTATAGATGTTGATCCCAGGGTTGGTTTTTATTAGAAATCACACAAAGAGGGTAATTCAATGCCATATAACCCAACCCTAAATTATTACAAACTATCAAAAACAATAATACAAGGAAAATCTAAAGGCGAAGATCAAAACCATACAACCACGTGCCAAATCTGATTCATCATATGAACAAATAAAAAAAAAATTATCACATCAACACCTATCATGCATATTTCTCTAAAATACACCGATTGAAACTTATATAACTGAAAGACCATGGCTTTGATAGCAATTATGGATCGTATGAGGACTTTTGAAGAGTCCAAAAGGCGGATCACCTTCCTAGGAGAGGATCTTGGATATTTAAAATAAATCATCGAAGAAAACACTACCTTTTCTTTTAATTGAACTCTCTGAATCCCAGCTTTCCCTGTGTATGACTATCATTCAATATGAACAAAAGGTGCACGTATATCAGTGCAGAACTCTTTTGCAATAAGAGGACAAAACAAGGATAACAAGCTCTCTTTGGTATACTACATAATGGGGCAGCACACTTAGGCTCCTCTAAGGTTACGGGCATTACACATAATTCGCAAAGAGGAGGAGGTGGCACTAGGGTTTTTCTCTTGAGAAAACTTGTCATTCTCACTCTTTCAATTACGTATGGATTGTAAGTTAATTGAATAAGGGTTTTGGTTTCCTTATATATGTGTAGGATTAAATCAAATTGTGTATCTAATTCCAAGAATCTGGGCACCTATCTCTTTCTAAGGTAAGTGGCCCACCTATAGTTAGATTATAAGTATTACCCTTCCAACCCTAATGGGTTCTAGGACAAGCCTTATACAGGTCCAACCCATATATAAGCCCAAAAGCATTTGATCAATAACATTATAGCCTGTATCCATGTCTTTTGTGAGTCCAACCGATATTTAAACCAATTCGATTATACAACCAATTATCACTCTTATATGAGTCCAACCACATGCAAGCCTAATCATAATGCAGTCCATATTGTTGAATGCACCACCATATGTTTCTAATTTAACACCAGGACTATGTCAAATAAGTCTAATTAAATCAAAACATTTCCTCTCAGTCTACAATATAAGCCCAAATGAATCAAACAATAACCTAGGGACCTTATGAATATATATAGTTACAAGCTTCAATGGAACTGGCCTAATACCATTTTATCTCTTAAATATAGTGGACTTTGTCCATTAAATATAACCATTCCACTATAGGTTCAGAGTTAAACTCTTGAATTAGATATTCTTTTTACTATAAAACTTAATAATTTAATCTTATTAAATTATTTCTTTAAGTTCATCTATCTAGTAACAAAATTACATAAATATCCTCACAGAAAATCGATCATTGAAGCTGAGTTAAATTTATCGTTTTACCCTTCTAATTACATCTTTGCCCTTAAGACCATTTTTACATCTAATAAATGAATTGATTTATTAAACTTTCTTCATTAAACACTCAGCCAAAATTCATCATCCAAACCTTGTAAAACCCTCAAGGTAGTGTACTATAAACCTTACGGAGTTATAAATTCATATATATATAAAAGTGTTATCTGTTTTACAGATTTTACAATCTCAATTAGCCAAGGTATTAACCTTTATACTAGATGTCTCACTTTCTATTCTAATCAAAGATTATAGATTGCAAGTCAGAGGTACACTACCCACTCAGGATTAAGGTAGGTATGTCCAAGTTGCTCCAGTGTGTAGTTTATGTTTTAATCACGGTAATTACACTTAATCATAAACTTTACATGACTCTTATTCAATATATTCATAATACACAATTGTATTTGTCCTAAAGTCTCCACTTTAATGATTTGAGATTCATCATCCCAACTAAGACAAACGACATGATAGCCTTGTCTAAACAGAGAGCCTAACTCTATTTATAGGTTATGAACTTGATTTGAGTTATAATAAAGTTTTGTCTCTCCCATATATGACTACCTCCTATAAACAAGAAATTTATCATTGTTCTAGTTCTATATCCTTGATCGTTGATGCAATAAAGAGATATAAAAACTGATTACATAAAAATAACTTTTTATTTATTTCATAATTGTCTACAAAAATATGTCTTACTCTTTACGTATATCTCTAACATTATAAACTTCAAGTTGCAATATAGTACTGATTCAGTAATATCAAAATAAACATCAAAACAAAATGATTTGTAAATGAGCAATTTAATGATAACGTACTACAAATGTAAATGTAATAATATAAATATAATTATTAATAATATGTACTATCCTTACTTTTTTATGTGAAAGATATAGTATAATGGCCATTACAGAACATACTCATAAGTATAGGTATATAAAATAAAGCATAAGAATTATTGTATACTTATAGAGCTTTATCATATTGACAACGTGATGTGAAATCAGGATAAAATAAATGAGTAAGAAAACTAGAAGATGCAAATAAGGTGAATCTAAAGTATATAGCGCTAAAGGGAAGATACAATTTTATTGCAATAAACTTCAAAGCGTTCAAGTTTTCTTTGATGCTACAATTTAGTACAATTTCCTTTGAAGCCAAAAGCTCCTATACATAGCCATAAACCACCCTATCTACAAATTTGTAGAATCAAGCCACAATTATGGCCACGTGCGAGCAGCCAAAAATGCAAAGGAGATTAGTGTCTAAGATACATGTTTCAATGGTGCTTGGCAATGTGCTTTCTTTGTAAGTTTTCCATTTTCCAAGGCTTTACCTTGACATGTGGTAAAGCATGAAGTGGAAGAATCCACGTATATATATAACAGTGTGAATATTTTCTCAAAAGTGTCTCAATACTTAACTATTTTTCCCTTTTCCTAAAACCTTAATTTTGAGACATTAGGAAAATAACTAAGTCTTCAAGGATAATAATAAATTTTAGCAAGTCTTCAAAATCATTAAATAAAATAACTAAATTTTATGCAATTCGGAAAAAATAAGTTTCTTTTTAACACACCCTTCACATAAGTTTATTGTCTAGCATGTCAAACATTTTTACTAGAGCTGCTCTAATTTGTTAAGCTTCTCAAATATCTTATAAGACATAATTCAACTCAAAAATCCACCATCAAGCATGTCAACTATTTGACAAGATACACTCAACAATGACTTGTAGGACATGTCGAGCATTTATAACACATGCATGCATGAATCATATCGAGAGGTATTTTTGTTCAAATAACTTAAACTTTGTTAGACACTTAAATTTTTTTTGAAACATGCTAAACCTCATTAACACACCTAAACTTAAGGCTATTTTAATTAATTTCACTATTTTTTATTGTCTGATAAAGTTTAATGTTAAGTGATAAATATAACTTTCTTTTAAGTGCATATGTCTAAGGCTCGACAACTATCTAGGATTGTTTAGCAAACCAACCCAAACATTTCTCTAAACAAATGTCAAGAATCACTTTTGGGTTAGCAACGATTTAAATTAGGGTATTTTTGTCTCAAAAATTTAAACTTGCTTAGACCCGAAAACGAAATAGAGTTTTCTTTCTTTTTTTTTTAAAAAAAAGTCTCTTCAACTTTGCTATTTTGACAATTAATCAGAAAGTATTTTCATTTTCTAAGTGTAAAATAAAAATGAAATAAGGCCAAGTAGGAAAATTGTGGATGAAGTTTTGAGTCTACTTTCACAATTTTTTTTTTTTTAATTGCTTAAGTAAGTTAAAATATTTGAACCAAAATACGCTTAAGAATGGTTTATATAAATTTCTTGCTAACCTTCAACGAAAGATTATTTAGCATATTAAGTAAATAAACATATTCAATGAATTGTTTGGGTTAATTAATATGTAACCAAGTTCAAAGGAAATATTTTGAAAATTAATCAAACCTTAATTTTTTTTATTATCTATCCATTAAGCACGATGAGTTGATTAGTATCTTATCCATCAAACACGACAAGTTGATGAAATCATATGATTTAGTCACCTAATTTCTTACAAGTTAATGAGTTATTTACTCGTTAGTCATTATGAATCAATGATTGCAATACCTGTTAATACTATTGACTCATTAAAAGTATACTTCAATGCGCTTCAATTCATTTTGAAAGGTATTTTTATCGTTTAAGCTTAAATTTAACTAGACAATACAAAAAAAAAATTAAACAATCTAAAAATCAAAACATCTCCCTAAATTTTTTTCTCTTCTAATTTTTACAAATTGTTCTGAGGATGGGTTTGTAAGTTAAAATATTTCTTATAAAATACTTGTAAAAAACTATACACGTTGAGATGCTTATAAAGATTTCCCAAAACTTAAAACACCCTTCTGAATTTGGTAATTTGTTTTATGGTGTTGTGATGTGTATTGTTTTTTACTTGAAGTTAATCTCTAGTTTTATTAAGACTTTAATCGGCTAAGGCCTGTAGATCGCTCGGTGGGGAATTAATTAGTTTGTTTCAACACTAAACACGTGATAATTAAGTTTAGCTCTTACTAAACAAACAAAATCTGTTGATTTGAGTCTATCATTTTCATCCAACCTTCGTTTTCTTTTTTCTTTTTTCTGGAATCAAGGAAGACTTTAAGAAATGGCCTGTGATTGTTCCTCACTTGGGGAGTTGGTGCCATGACTCCGACGAAAACAATTCCAGGGGCTCAATGAAAAGATCAACCTTTGGTTTATGGTTGTCAATAAACAGGACAAGATGGACAAAAGATGCTCAAAATCAAGAGCAGATCCTGTAACATTAACTCAGAACCGTGATCATGAAAATTACTACCATCTTTAACACATAAAATTGCATTATAGTTCATTGCAATAAACCACCTATACAACAATTTGTTAAATGAGTAGAATACACTATAAAAAGCAATTCAAACAACCATTTCAGCTTCTTGAACACTAGAAGGGATCCCGATATCTAACCTCATTGTTGGCTTGTATTTGTCGGGCACAGCTGCACCAGCCTGTACGCAGATTTCTACTACAGCAGGTGCTTGCCCGTAGAAGCTCCTTAACTCCCGTTGCAATGGCGGCCCATCAACATCAGGAACATGCCAGACATATCTTGGCGGTATTAAGTCATCAAGAACTGCCGCTTGCCAACCATGTTGCCCATTCCGTTGTTGGTGCTTGAAAGCCCCACAGTTCTGTGCCTTGTGGCCAGTGGGACCCACATGCACCTCTGGGCAATATCCGCAAACCCTCACTGGGTACATCATCATAAGCTTCCTGGCTCCTCCCCTCATCTTTTCCCATGCTAGGAGTGTTTCCTCTGCAAGCAAGACTATGTCTTCTACATTGGATGGGGCTACTATTTCTGATTCGGGTATTTCAGTTAATATTGGTTTCAAGGGAACTGATGGAACAGGGTCTGGTAGATCGCTTTCATCAGCATCAATAAATTCTCGTTTACCTATGCGGATAACTGGCTTTCTTCTTCTTTTTGTAGGGAATTCAGGAATATCCACACCAGCTTGGATGCAAAGCTCAGTTACTGCTGGAATTCTGGGAATTGAGAATCTCTCATCATGACGAATGCGCTTTCCTAGGCGGTCAAAAAGGTGGTATGCTTCAACTGGCAAGAGTACGTCTTCAAGGACTGCATTAGTCCACTCATGGAGACCCTTGCGAAGGGAAGTGTTTTGGCCTTTGCATGACTTGAAAGGATGTCCAACAGGTCCCACATGGATTTCACTACAGAATCTGCAGAAAACCATGTGCAAGCATAGTCATACATTATCTGATTATCAGGTTGAATAATCAAAAGACTAGCATAAAACTTCATGAAGTATGACTTGCAACAATATATCAACAGTGAGCACTATTTTCAAATGACAAACCGTTCAATATAGTTGGATGTCCACAGAAAAGATAACCATTGGACCACTCCATCAAGGGTTTATGTTTAATGTAATTCCAATTTGACCACTCAAAACCACTCGATAAAGATACATTATTAACCTAAAAGTGTTGTTACCAACTAATAAAAATGCCGACAACTCATTCATTATCCCATTGCAGTAAATACCGACTGAAGCATAATATTTCACATGCACCAAAAAAGGTTATGAAACATCTAAGAATGAATAAGTTAGACCACCAGATAAATCAATTGCTTTTCTGACACTGTGCATAAGTGAGGAGATGTAATGAGACAATCTTTATAAATTATCAGCTTTTGGGTATGGTCCAAAATCTACTGGGTGAGAACATCAATTTCGGTGCTATACAACTTTATGAGGGTCAAAGTTGATAACATATGTGACACTCATTAATCATAATCTGTACCGATGCTTAATTGGCATAATTAATAGCAAATAACTCATGAGGCCAAACACACCAATTAGTTTGCATATTTATAATTCATAGAGAGGCAAGTTATAAAGTTCCATTCAAACACTAAGCAGCTGCAACATTAAATTCCAAGATATTTTGCAAGAGTCAAGTTGCAATTACCCAAATAAAAGATGAGGAATTTAATGATGAAAATGAAGAATATTACGTGCAAGCATGCACAGGCACCACTTTCAAGAGCTTCTTGAGATTGTTGATTAATGTAACCCTTGCATTTAGCACATCATGGGCAAGGGGTATAAGGTTTTTAACCAGCAACCCTCTTTTTGGAGGCGGAATGGGTCTTCTTGGTTCATTGTTCCTATTCTTGGCCCTCTCTCTAGCAGCCCGCCTCAACTCCAATACAGGAATTGGAAATGGCTTCTTTTCTCTCTTTGAATAGTTCCGAGGAAAATCTGCATTTTGTGGATGGTCGCTTCTAACAACCAAAGCATACGATTGGAGAAACTTTTTCGATGGAACACTAGATTTTAATTGAAGTTTAACTTTACTCCAACTATGCTGCAACGAAAATGTGAAAATGAAATATGAACAAAAATTTTGTAGGAATTTCACGAGATTCACAATTGTTTAAGAAAACTATAAAGGGGGATACACATGGTTAATCTGGATTCTTGATAAGATCACTACGAAACAGATGTTGATAGTTTCCAACAGTACAAATATCGGTGTTCACTGTTGTAGACACTGAACTTGGGCTAAAAGCATTAAAGATGAGCACAACCACCCCACATGTGATTCAGCAATACAATGACGTACTTAAAAACTTCATCTACCATGTGAAATTATAATTTCTCAAACCAAATTAGAACCAGGTGAGACCAAATGAATCCATATTTCAGCATCTTAAATCAACATGAAATTAATATTACCTTTTCAAGCTTATTAAAATGCAAAATACATATTAGAACATGTAAAATTCACACCCAAGATAAAGTCCTTTATAAGTAGGCAACTGCAGAAATAGAAAAATGTAACAGGATAAAAGCTAATACGTCCTACGGCACAGAAATTGAATAATGTAACAAATACAATCAGAAAGCAAAGTTTTATGTCAATTTCTAACAGCATAAAAAGCTAAGGAGATCTTCTACATTTTCACTGAATCACTTTATCTATAGTATCTTCAAAAATGCTCATCCTTCTTCTACAGTCTATAACTAAGTAAAATTTCTCTTAAACTTTCTTTAAGTACCTAATTACATCCAACAGATCAATATCAAAACAAAGGTTCTATTTTCTGGAATAAACTTAACAAAACGTTCTGTTTGATTCCTTAGAAAATAAACAAACGAAAATGCTTCTGAAACTGTTTCCTCAAACAAATCACCACTCCTAAAAACTCATATTTTCTGAAATAAACTTGATCAAACATTCTGTCTTGTTCCTAACAAAATGCAGACATAAAAGAAAAAATTAAAAAAAATATATATAAAACAAAGGAAAAAAGAGACCAGAAACAAGTAAAGCAACGTACCAGCGGCGACAAGANAAGAGGAAGACCTCAATTCTTTAAAGGAGAGCTTAGAGATACGAAACGGCGTCGTCAATGAAGGATAAGCAGTAGCGACTTCCATGTATTGAACGGCACCAGTAGCTCTGTTTGAGCCTTCTTATTCTTATCTCTCTGCTTCTGGGGTTTTCACTTTTCAGAGACAGGATTTCCATTTGCTCCAGATTTTTGTATTTTTCTCTTCTTCAAAAGAATTTCCAACCGTTGGATGTTGATTTCAGATCCGATGACGTTGCAGGCACAACAGAGTGAGATAAAAGATATTNTAGCGGGCAAAAGTGCAATAAAAGTAAAATATATTAAAAGGGTAATATGGGAAATGAAAGAGGTTTATCGGCTTGTAATTCTAATGGAGTGAACTTAGTGCAAAATGTAGTCCATTAAGAAAGAATATAATTCATTAATTCTTAATATTTATTGTTTGTTTATCAAAATAAGCAGAAATGAAGGTGAAGTCTGCAGATAATCTTAACTTAATGGACCAGCTTTGAATCTTTGTAAATGCAAACAAATTAAAACAAGGCCGAAAGCAGTTAAAACTGAACTAAGCTTAAAGTGGGACATAATAACGTTGGACTCGAGCTAGATTGGTGTATTTAATTAAGAGTAGTTCTATTCAGCCCCACTTTATAAATCTTCAACTACTCAATTTTTGACAATTTTAACATGAAATCAAATGATAAAAAGATTATTATAAATACATACTTGAAATACTCAATTTCAATTTTTTTTTTTTAACTTAACTTCCAACTATACCTAAAGCGGCATAATACATTAAATTATAAATTTTCAAATTTATAATAAATAATTTTTAAATTTGAAAATAAAAGATTTAATTATTTTAATATATTATGTCGTTTTAGATGTAGTTGAGAGAAAATAAAAAAATTAAAACAGAACATTTCCCAAGTGAGTATTTATAATTTTTTTTGTTTAATAATTTTATTTTAAGATAAAATTGTCAAAAATAAAATAAAAAGTGGGGACATAGAACTTGGGGAATTATAAGATTTATATAACCAAAATTAAGGAGGTCCTTAGAAAATAATCCCCATTAATTTATATAATTTGTTTAACCATTCCTAATTGTTTTATAAAAATACCCTTCAATTCAATTGTGATTATCCATCGACTGTTTGGTAACTGTCGACGAGTCCCACGACTTTTTGGCAATTGTACGGTGAGCCTAGGTATTTTTTGATGAGTCCCACAATTTTTTATGACTATCTAACGACTGTCCGATAACTTTTTGGTAACTGACCACCGATTCGAAATTATTAAAGAAGGAGAAGACCGATTTTTAGATTATATATGAATGGGTATAATGGTTAGAAAAATCATAAAAATCATGGGGATTAGTCACTTTTGGGTCATTTCATATTTTCCATAGAACTTCCCTTTCCCTTTTTCTTAAAGCTCCCGGACTCAATCCCCAAAATTCAG
>JANLJB010002505.1:0-23165 GCA_026212285.1 Bursera cuneata | reverse complement strand
GAACTGTTAATTGATTCTTAGCATGAGTTTGACCTACTCCAATAACTTATCTTTGGACTTTATATAATTGATTTTAAGCTCGATTTTTTTTTAACCTCCAATAATTATAATGGTTGAAAAATAAAATATAGTTACTCATTAATTATATATAAAAAAAGACCTTTTAACATAAAATTAGACATATTTTTAGTTATTGGTTCACATAATACAATAGTTGAGATGATTGATGATTTAACATCATTAAATGTAATTTTCCGCCTTGAATTTCAACCATTAGATTATGTATAACCAATGAAAATAAATTTACGTTAAAACTCCACACAACCAATGAAAATAAATTTATGTTAAAACTCCACACAACCCTCCCCGCCCCTGTTAACTCTGAACTAATTTAATTTAGTTTTGTTTACGAAAATGAAACAAAACTGCAAATTTATTAAACAAAATAAGTGCAAAAATATATTGCTTAATAATATATGCTATGTAAGCTAAGAAAGCAGCGAACAAGAGTGATATTACTTTTAAGCCATATGGTCATATTCATATATGCAAACTCATGTAACATACTAAATCCAAAATCTTGATAGATGATCAATTCTCCCAATCCAGAGTTTATATATTCATCAAGCAAACTCCAAATGGGAACTACACAGTTTTTAATAGGAACAAAAACGAAGTGCTGCTGACAGTTCATCCTTTTGATCCTCCAACAGCATTAGCTCCTTCTGCCAACCTTCGATTTTCGACAACTTCTCCGACTGTTCTGGTTTCGTATCTTGCTGCTCAGTTTTCTGCCGTTGAGCTTCTGCAAGTCGGATCTGTAGCCACAAAAGCAATACATGAACATTTGAAGTTAGAATATGTCAAAGTTACAGTTGCTTATAATGTTGCCGTGAAACCCTTCACATTAGCTAGTCTTTTACTCTTTACTGAACAGTAGAACTTAGTAATTTGTTAAGTCAATAACTCCAATTATACAACTAACAAAAGAAAAAAGAGAAAAATAACAAAGACAAAAGAATGAGAGGAAAAATAGAGGTTGAGATATGAGGATGAAGCTAAATGCCAAGCCAGTCTCGAAGATCTTCTATTAGCAAAAGAAAACAACATATGATCATTTAAAATGTATTCTCAGTTCTTAGAGGGAGGATGGGCACAACTAAATTGGTGACAGTATTTGTTTAGACCAAACATTTTAGGTGTTGCAATAATGAAGTGGAGTGATAGCAATGACTATCTGTGAATAAAGTAGGCTCAAGGAATCCCATCAATAAAATTACAACTCAAGCACCCAACAAGAAGAAGAAGAAGCACAAGAAGATTGTGAAAAACCTAATGACAATGCTAGATGCTGATCATAGGATAGGCCTATAAGCTGGACAGATATTCTGTTCGCCACAAAAGGCCACTATAAAATTGTTTCTTGCATGTTCTTGGTGATTAAAAGAGAGAAACGGCTCAGCAACACTGATTCAAGCATTTTGATGAACCAAAACATTTCAAGCGTCCCATACAAAACTAGTGTAAAAACTAGCATAATCATAGTTAATAATCTATGGCCTACAAAAGTAATAGTAGTTAACAATCTATGGATTAAGATACCATTTTTCTTTTACACCGAAATAGACTGAAATTCTATTCAAATAAAAATCAAAGCCTGGAAAATGGTGGAAAAGCAATCTAAGAACCTTAAACACATTAATAAGCCTATAACAGGATTACAAGTCTAGGTGTCTTTTAGCCATTCAAGGAAAAAAACCTGCCTCAGGTTCGCACTAGGGTTATATTGAGAACATGAAACTGGGACTAATTGGATTAATAAGTAAAATTTTTCACCACTTTAACTTTTCTTTGATCCTTTATTCTTTTCTAGCTTTTCTACATTTATTCATTTGGTAGGCTAACTCTCTCTCTCTATCTCTTTCACACTCACGCATGCAAAAGTTTTGTCCCTTTATTTGATCCTAAATCCTTTTCTCTCATTCCACCTGCATTGATTTGAATAGTCTAAACTTCATATGTATATATACATATATCAGCGGAAGAGAAATAGGGGAAACAAAAATTAGTGAATGAGGCAAAAATAGACAGAAAGTGAAGCTGTTAGGAATGAACAAATGAAGTTGACTTTCTATAAAAAGGGAGACTAATAAATATTTGAATGTACCAAGTAGATCTATGTCTGCGCTTTCTCTAGTAAATATTTATGTCAATTGCAATTTAAATTTTATGTCAACTGCATGTATTAAATAAAGGGTAACAAGAATGTGAAAGAATTTTAATGTGCCAACTAATAACATATCAGCTTTCTTTAGCAGATATTTATGTCAATTGCATGTACAAATAAAAACCGACCAAGCACATGTAGTATGTGTAAGCCTTTTCAGTAAATATTTATGTAGTTCACACAAAATTTATCTTCACTACATTGTTTGAGTGCATGACATTCAAAATATAATCAGTTAATATTATTATATGAAGCAAGACTTAAACCACAAATAAAAAAAATCAGCTACATGGAACAAATCACTTTGAAGTTAAACCTTGCAATGCCCAAAAGTTCAAAGACACTTATAGCTGCAGAATTATCACCATCACAATTCTTATTGTTATTATTTATTTGTTTTAAAAAAAAAAATTAAATAAGCTCATTGCATGATTTAAGATACAGAATTTAACTCTAGCAGTTCCATGAGTAAATATAATAACACTAATTATTCAAAAAATGATGTGCATATTTAAATAGTGCAACCTAGTACATAGCAACTAAATGTGACTTGGCTTGAATATATTTTATTCCTTTCTTCTTTAGCCTCCTTTATGATCAAACATTAAGTTTCAAAGCATCCTCAAAACAATTCGGAGCCTCAGAAGTATGGACTATAAGTTGTTTAAAGAATTTGTAGACCTACGGCTAAAAACATGATGAATTTACCTTCTTTTTAAGGGCTCGAATTCTTTTATCAATATCTTGACCTGGAGCCCCTGCATCTGAACCATCCTTTGTTTCTGACGGAGTGGTGCCTGCAACTGAATTTGCAGAAACAGACAGTTCATTCATCTGAGATGTCAACGATTTGGCAGATTCTGATCCATGACCTAGATTTTCAGCAGGAAGCACTTCTTCCTTTTTTGTCTCCCCATCTACTGTGTCTTCCAAGTTCTTACCCTTTTCAATAGCAGCCTGCCAGAGGTAATTTGAAGGGGAAAAAAAAAAAAAATTACTTGCATCACACATACTATTGAGGATAAATAGACGGCGAGAGAAGAGAGGAAAGAGAGAAGATATGAGTGAAGAACAGAATTTGAGAATCAACAGAGATTATAATAAACAGATTATAATTTTCACTCATCAAAAAGCCATCTCCAACATTAACATCAAACCTATTATAAATAAGCTCAAACATAACAAGATATGGCATAAAAAAGGAAAATGCTGAATTTTGAATATCCATCAGATCATAAGTTAGACAGCGATCAGCATAAGAATACAAATCTCTTAACAAAACCAAGAGAAATTAAAATCAAATGATTTCATCATTTCACTTCTCTAACTGAAAAAACATTATTCCCAAAAATGTCATTTCCACCACAATTCAAATCCTATAATATGGTTTCTGCATCACATAAAGGGAAAACAAGCTGCTTGCATGAAATTGTTAACTTAACAAGCATTAGCATTTTCCAAGTATTGCTATGTAGCAAACAAGACATTTAGAAGGCTAAGTTCATTACAACAAAGTTACACCTTTAAAAAACTAACTACCTTATGCTATTAACTTGAATGACAAAAAGGTCAAGAGGGCCGTGATGATGAAAGATATTGGGAACAATTGGTGCATGTACAGTCTCTTACCGTAGAAGAAGGCCAGGCAGAGTTCACAATAATATTTCATTAAATACATTCTCCTATTCCTCTTCTTAATCTTATTCTCAACAAGAGACAAAGACAAGGTTCTAGGTGAATTCACTCTCATAGGCGAAGCAATGCATTTGAACGAAGATTGTTGGAAGACAAGGTTTGGAAAATGGAAATTTTATTAAGAAAAAAAAAAAAAACTAAAATAAAAGCGTTAAAGTTAAGATTACATCTCTTGAACACTGATAAGATCTTATTATGGCCAACACAAGCTTTCTGGTAGCTAGAAATACAGTTCAAACTTGGTGTACCAGGTTGAACGACCAGAGTAATATTCTTTCTTCTATTCTTTTACTTTCACGTGCATGATGAGTAGTCACTGTACCAAATCTGAAATCTATAGATCTAGAACATATTGATATAAAGAACTAACACCCCCTCGTAATCAGTCTTGGAGGAAAGACAATTGCATGACTAAACTTTCCTAGAAAAGCTCACTTATGTATTATTGTTTTACAGGCAAATACTTTCATCAACATTTAAGGAATCTCTTACTTTCATAAGTGTGTGTGCCACATGACATATTTTCTAAAATCAAAGCGACAATTGGCCGTGTTACCCATGTATTCATCAGCGACAGGCACCTACCTAAGGGGGGTCCCTTGCTTGTAGTGACCAGGCACCAATTATCACAGAAAGCAGTTGGAGCATCCCTTCCTCCAACTTCTTGGCTTCACTAGCTTTTTCTGTGATAAAAACCACGCCCCAAAACTAATTATTGAAGTGGGAGAGCCCAAAGCCTTATAAATCCTACACAAGAAGCCCACACTTTCAATGTGGGATTTAAGTCCGATACCTTACAATTAGGATCCTAACATTTCACCACGCTCCGCAGCCCTGACGCCCACGCAGGCTGGCTGTGCACTAGTCATTTGACTAGTCCCGGGTGAACATTGCAATGCCAGTGTCATCACTTGCGCCGTACAATTGCAATCGGTAGACATGATGTAGGTTCTAATACCAATTGATGAGAACCTTAGGAGAACCACACTCCAAAAGCTAGCTATTGAAGTGGGAGAGCCCAAAGCCTTATAAATCCTACACAAGAAGCCCAGAAGCACACACTTCTAATGTGGGATTCAAGTTCCATACCTTGCAATTAAGATCCTAACATTCTGCCTCCTCAATTTTACTGCTCAGTCATCCAGCGACTCTAGATGGACACAACAAAAGCAAACAATAGTAGCTGGCCTTCACTATTTATTGAGCTACAGAAGGAGGTCATCTAGGTGGGTTTTTGGGGGTTTTGGAACCAGTATGGGCAGTTGAGTGATTCATGGTGGCCGGCAGTAGCATGATGCAGACCCCTATCCTAAGCCGGTAGAAGTTGCAACAATTAGCCAACAGAGGCTATGATCTCCACAAAAAAACACGCTAACTCTGTCATCGAAGCTAGAATTGGAACTCTAATAAGGTAAGCCTTAAACCACAACTCCTCTTGCGCTAACACAGTAAAGACCACACAAGAGACAATCCCAAGCACTACGCCGTAAAAATAGCACAAGCACCAATAGTAAAGCAAACTGCTTATGAAAGAGTCTAACCTCTTAAATATATTAACTGAATGAATACTGAATGAATAAATACAAATGAGCTCTGAGACTTTTTTTATAGAGAGGCTATAGTAGTTGAGTCCCACTAAGACTCTATTCCCGTCTCTATCGCTTATTTGAATCCAACTACTAAAGATAAGATAAACATAAATAAATCAAAATACATCATTATCCCCATGATCATCATTATCTCCACGTTTAGATAACTACTTGTAACTTCCATCTTCTAGAAGGATAATGCCATGTCATTGTCACGTCAGAGTCTGAAGGATAATGCCATGTCATCATCACGTCAACGTCTCGGCCACGTCAATATCTCTACCACGTCAGCCACCTTTCTATCACATCAGCATTAGCCACGTCACCCTTTTCTGCCATATCAGCTTCTGCCTTATCTTGCGTGCCCAATAACATTGAATAAGTCTGTTTTTCATTGAGTATACATGATGTGCTAGCTTGGCTTTGTAACCTCTGCTGTTTCTTACGTTCCCGCGACCTCTTTGCAGCCAAGTTATGCCTCAGCTTATTTAGGTCCTCAACACAGCATGTGGACCGCACGAGGTGGTCAGCTTTATTGTTCTTCCTGATTTCAGAGGTTTTTGAAGGTTTTATGGACAGTAAAGACTTGTGGAAGGCTGGTTTGGAAGTGTTTATCACTTCACAGAAGTATTTAGATTGAATAAGATGTTTGCGATAACATATAGATCAAAGTTGAGCCTTGATACCAAATGATGAAGATCAGAAAAGAGAAAGGGATGAAGTACTACAAGAGGAAAGGGGAGATAATAATAGAAGAGAAGGGATGGATATCATACAAAAGTTGTGGGGCAACTCCGTTCTTTATTTATGAATAATCAATCAAAAAAAGTCTGACAATCATAATAACTTAAGCCCTTTATTTAATGGCAAAAATCGTAACTAGAAAAGGAAATAAACTTCTACTCGAAATAAAAATTAAACTTCTAACGGAAAATCTGGAATCAACCAAAAACTCCTATTTAAACAAGAAAAGAAAATCAAATTAATAATTCCTAAGAAAAAAATGTCTAAAATCCCTATAATTCCAATCTTGTTCATCATCATAATATGTTCCCAAAGACCATATTTATTGAGCCTTGTAATCAAGTTGAGGTCCTTGATTTGACGAATAGGTATTGAGCTTTTTCATTGGGTTCATCTTTTATTCCCAATGCAAATGATGTAAATTTTGGACCAAACAAGAATACTTAATGAGGAGTTAAAGGTATTAGAACGGGATGGAGATGAAGTCGGTATTGGTGACATCAAGTCAGAGGAGGTGATGCACATAACAAAATAGGAGGTATTGAACTGATGTGACAATTGACAATCTGTTGAGTATGGTTAAATTTGTTACTACAAACTTCTCACTGACATAGATAGAAGAAGCACATAGACCATCACAACCTAAAGTTCTCAAGCCACACCCAAGAAATTCCTAACTTACCAAATATATCCATCTTGACAATAAACCATATAGACCTTGTAATTCCATAGCAGATTGAAAAATTTAACTTGACAAAAACTGGAATTGAAGGAAAAGTATCAGAAAATCTCATATCCTTCTATAATCATTAATCATATAGCTCTCTATTCTACTAGAATTTAATTAATCCCATATGGTTTTATATTGAATGCTTTGTATGCAGTTTCAGTTTCAGTTTCAGTCAATACAATTCATCTTTCAAATAAAGGGATAAAAGACCATGTATTATTGATAGCTGAACTCTAGTAACCTTTTGTCTATAACATTTAGCTTGTTAACAAGCACCACAGCATCCCAGACAATATTATCAATTGCATGATCAACATCCGAATTTTTTTTTTTTCTCTTGTTTCCTCTCTCTTTCTCTCTTCAACCATTTTCCTAACAAACAAAGTACAATGTTAAAGTTCCTAAATTATTACATCCATTAATAAATATGACCATCAAAATACCTGTAGCCGCTTCTCCTTCTTCCTTTCATTTCTTTTTACAGACTTAGTCTTTGGTTTTGCATCAATAACTGGATCATAACCTGGAGGCACCTCCTGAGATGCCATCAATTCCTTCTTCAACTGCATCAAAAAGAAAACAAAACCCATGTTAATTTTTTAAAAGCAATGTCCACTGATCCATGGAGGCAACAAAGCGGTCTAAAAGGTAAACTATTCTCTTGCTTTGTATGCTGGGCTATCACTTCAAATCAATTTCAAATTCTGCAATTTTCATTATCCAAAACCCTAAAAGACAAACCGTCCACTCAATGGAATGTATATTCCTCCTACTTCCCCCTCAACTAAGTTAATAAAATTTCTTAAACTGGTAATTTTCCCACTTTCAGAAAGAAAAATATAATTGTTTTTATAATAAAACAGAAATTATTAGAATAAAGGAACAGATCCAAAAAGTGAACCAGAGGTCCATACTAACATCAAAAACTGTCCCATTATAGGAAATAAGAAAGTATACAGATTGCATACCCTACATTCTGTGCCCCAAACCAGTATACCAACCCAAAAAGAAAGAAAAAATATTACAACTCCAAGCAACAAACTAGCCCACAACCCCTTCCAAGTTAAATTAATGAAGAAAAAGAAGCTGTCTTGAAATTCATTAGTCACAAAAGCCAAAAGAGGGAAAAAAAAAAAATAGTCCATAGACTATCAACCTCTGCATCCATTTTTCCATTAAAAAATGAAACTATTTCTCTAGCGAAACAACCGAACAAAATCAGGATTGCAAAAATTATATAAAGTTTGGCCTTTTTCCCTTTTCTAAAAGCAAAAGTGTTCACCAGTAAGTTCTCACAACTGGCGAGAACAATGCTTTATATAACTTTGCTCATAGAATGAAGCAATTTTGCTGCATAGGAAAAGATGGTCAATAGTCTTTTCACTTCTTTTATAGAAAAGACAGCAAGAGGTAGAAAGGGTCATATTAAGATATCTCTTTTGAACAATGTCAGCTGTGCTGATCCTTCCTATAGCCACTAAGCATGCTAAGAATTTGATTTTGAGAGGAATTTGACGCATCCAAAGCATTATAACAAGGAAAAGAATACCCAGAGCTGCCAAGAGGTCTTGAAAGTAGTATAATAGAGCATATATTCAATTATCCATTTTCTTCTCCTTTGGCAGATTTCCAACAAAGCAAATAAAGGGCAAACTAAGACAACAGCCATTCAACTATAAGCTGGCTATGATCGATTACAAGGGAAAGAACGTAAACATAATTTAATTTAACAAATTTAAGGGCTCACTTTTGAAACGACCACAGGCCAATGCCCGCACTTTTGAAACTCTTACTACTATGAGACTAATAAAGATATCATTTTTCTATTTCTTAATAGCATCAAAAACACTCTCATACCAAAACCTACTGCCAACTGCCAATGATCGACAATAGATATGGATTCCCAAGTCAATAAATAAAAAACCTTCAAAATTCTATCTCTACAGGCTTTCAAGGAATTTAAATACGCAAATGGGTTGATCAAGATTAAAGAAACGACGACGTACCAGGGCACCTTTGGGTTGATAGATGGCTACTTCATCTTGAGGGACGTAACCAGCACGAATACGAATGGGTTTGCGGAGAGTACCGTCGGGTCTGCGCGTGGGCGCCACGATTCTTTCTCCTTCCTTTAGGGTTTTGCTGAGTTCTGCCATTCTCTTCAGCTCGTCTTCTCCTCCTCCATTGCTGTTTTCCATTTTAGACTTTTATTTTTTATTTTTTAGTTTTATTATAAATTATAAATTATTATTTTAATTAATTATCACCACTATACAATACTTCCACTTCCACTATCTGCTGCCTGCTTCTTTCTTCAGTTGATTGATTGAAATTAAAGATGACTTTCTCTATCTCTCTTTCTTTAATTTGAGATAATATCACTTTACTCCCTCAAAGTCTGAGTTTATTACTCAAGGCCCCTATGTTTGGAAATGGAAGGTATTAATGCGCAAGTGGCTTTCACCTCCACGCCAACTTCAACTCTAAATTTCAGAGGAAAACTCAAATAATAGTATTGGAGTAGTCCGCATAGGCAACGCTTCTCCTCGAGCTGGATGATCAATTCCTAATACGCCAATTAGATAATCACTTGTATTAAAAGAGCAGAGCAGAAAACATCAAGGAACACCGCCCAGCGGTGCCCTAAGAAAGTGAAATCCTAACCGAAAGAGTTGAGATTATCTTGTACTCCCGCCGACCACCCGTTAACCTATGCTTGTTTTTGACTTGATAACGCCAAGGAAGGAAGGTCTCGGTCTGATCTCATTCATTTCAGTTTTGTTTTTCTCAGTCACTCTGATCAAATCGTTTCATTTTGTTGGTTAGGTAGACGAATCAATCGATTTCTTGCCTGCCTCGCTCATAAAACTTTCTTTCTTGAGCTCCGGTTGGTTATATATCTTTTAGGATTAATTTTTCAGTTGAGATTAAGGTTGAAATTGCAACAGCGGATAACTCATTTTGTCGGTTAAGTTTCAAGATACTTGAAAGGTAGATTGGATTATGATCTCACTCTTTAAGAAATCGCAGGTTACCTAGTTTTTCATATATAGATTGAAGAAGTGATCCTCATGATAGAACATCTATCATTGGCTTCTACTTCTCTCTAGGAAGGAACTTGGTCTCATGATGCTTTAAGAAGTAACATATTGTGTCAAGTTTTAACATGGAAGCATAATATAGAAGGCTTAGTTTATGCAACCTGGAACTGCTGTGGTTACCGTCCTTGTTTGATGAGCATAGGATCCAACAACAACTTACAGTCAGGTGTGATTATCTTAACATAATGGCTCTTTTTGTTAATATTGTTTTGCATTCTAGAACTAAGCATATAGAGTTGGATCTTTTTCTTTGTTAGAGAGAAGATTTTAGAGAAGAAATTGTTAGTATATACGATCAGTTAGCAGAGTTTCTGAGTAATCCTCTTTCAGCAACAACATTTGAAAGACTAAATGAAAAGTGACTGCTAAGGCTTTTTAACAGCAAGAATGTTCTAACAAATCTTCTAGTTGAATATTTGCTAGTAAATAATTACTTATTCTAACAACATGAAGAGCTTGATTTAAGGGGAAGAGTTAGAAGAATTACTTATTCTGATGTGGCAAGGTGTTAGGACTAGAGTTAGATGTACACGACACGACATTGAGAATATGAAATTCTTTTATAAACAAAAAGTTCAATTTATTTTCTTGGCTAGATATCTAACTGATAGTAATAGGAATGGCAGATCTCTTTCAAGATCCTGGAAGTAGTATTGTAATGTTTCCTTTGGAAAAATATTAAATAGTACCCTCAAGGTTCAATTAATTTCAGGCAGAAAGTTTGTTTAGTATTTTAATCAACTAGATTCTTAACGTCTACCCAAAATTATCAATTAGCATTTTTTATTAAGTAGTAGAGTAAAAGAAAAGAGTATTTTGATAAATAGATTAGGATAAATTTTAAGGATAGACAGAAGGGTAATTAGGTAAGGTAACAGAATAGAGGTATAATAGTCTTTTTTTCTCTTCAATTACTTTACAATTTAATGATAGATGCTAATTGATGATTTTAGGTAAAACGTTAGAGGTCTATTTAATTAAAATGTCAAACAGACTTTTTACTTATAATTAGGCCAAACCTTGAGGCTATTGATTGATATCGGTCTCATTTTCTATTATTAAAGATGTAATAATATTGACATTTTAAGGGTAAAATAGTATTTTTATGGAGAGGTAGATAGAATATATTGGGATGTTTAATAAATAATCTTAAAAGATGAGGTTATATATCCCCAAAATTATTTTACATCCCTTCTTCTAATAATTATTTGAAAATCGTTTTGAATTTCAAAACTAAATGTACACAATCATACAAATTTAGTACATCAACATTTGGCTGAGAAAAATGATATAAAATTGTCCATAATCTAAATGACTTACTATCGTCATAATTTTTCAATATATATATATATATCTTTATTTTAATATTATTTTTTATGTATTTAAATATTAGTCAATTAATTTTCTATTGTTTACATATCTAACATAAAAGTTTAATTTAAAATATAATAATGAATATATTAAGAAAGATGGTCCGGAAAAAACTTTTAAGAGTGCATATAATTCATCTATATAAATGAGACTGAAAGTAAGTATATAAGGTTGGCAATACAAATCCCTGAACAATTGGTGGTGGCCCAAAAAACCCAAATTCTTGTAATCTTGATTATAAATCCCTGCTATCAGATTTGTCCTGCAAAAGTAAAACCCACCCAAGAGGGGAAGCGAAGTTTTAACAATAGCTGTAAGAGAAGCAGCAAACAGATATGGAGAAGAACGGAAGCTCAAAGCTTAACATCGCCATAATCCACCCTGATCTTGGTATAGGTAATTTGCTTTGTTTGGCTTCCGAGAAGGTTTTCAGGTCACTGTTAATCAATCAACCATGTTCAATTCAATTTTTTTTTTTTAAAAAAAAAAACCCTTTTTGCGCTGCAATGATGGATAGGTGGAGCTGAGAGATTAATTGTTGATGCGGCGGTTGAGCTTGTATCTCACGGCCACAATGTTCATGTGTTCACTGCTCACCATGATACAACTCGATGTTTTGAGGAAACTGTTGACGGTGATTTGCTTTCCTTTTCATTTTTCAGCTTTTGCGTTTCATTTTTTTGTTGAGTTGAAATGAATTCGGAAATTCTTTTTTTTTTTTTTTGGTAAGTTGATTAAATTCATATTTGCAACATTTTGTAATCACTATGAAGAAAGAATAGTGAATTTGGAGAAGATGTGCATCAAGTAGGCCTTCAAACTTGGAAATGTTTTAGTTAAGTTGATATTCTAAGAATTAGGGTCTGTGAACTGATTTCGTATTTGCTGGGTAGTCAGAAAAGCTATAGACATCATCTTGTAGTAATTCATTTAAGGGAAGTAATTTGGTCACTTCTTAGGTAAACATGGTAGTCAGGGATACTGGATATGAATAAATATGTAAGTTGGTTGAGATATGAAAGGATTAGCTGCTACTTTTTCGTCTGTTTGTGATTTTGCAATGTGTCATGTTTCTTTTTTTTTTTTTTTTTTTTTTTTTNTCATGTTTCTTTTTTTTTTTTTTTTTTTTTTTTGAGTCTTGTGCACTCTATAGAAGGTTGAAAATATATTCGAAAAAAAGACAGCAAGCTCTGCATTTATGTTAATTACAAATTCACTTATGGTTCATTGACATGTGGGAGATAAGAGTAAAATGATTTTAATGATATTAGTGACTGGGAATACAGCTGACTGCAGATACATTGTTAATTGATATTGCTCTGTGAATTTGTTTTTAACATTATTGAATATTTTTTAGCTTAAATGTAGTTAGTTAAGTTCTTGTCGAAAACTGTCACATTTTTTTTTATATTAAAACCTAGCTTATTATAGCCATTTTTTGTTTTCCACACTATGGCCATGTGAAGTGACCTTAGATGTTTTATGATATACATGAATTTAGTGGTTTAGATCATCGAGAAATGGGGTTACTTCAGAATTTAATTCTGGATGGCCTTTTCTTAATGGAAAGTGAATGCTGTTTATTTGTGCTACATTTTCCCGTTCTTTTATGATTTCAAGATTATATCGTCTGTGCTTTTGCCTTGTGTTGAAGTGTGCCACATTTTCCCGTTCTTTATGATTTCAAGATTATACTAATGCCAAGTAGTTGTCCAGGTACCTTTCCAGTTACTGTTTATGGGGACTTCCTCCCCCGTCATATTTTCTACCGTCTTCATGCAGTATGTGCATACCTTAGATGCATTTTTGTTGCTCTTTGTGTGCTCCTCAAGTGGTCATCATTTGATATTATCCTAGCAGATCAGGTTTCTGTTGTCATCCCATTGTTGAAACTTAAAAGATCAACAAAGGTATTTATACTTGTTACTTACTATTATATGTGAATCCTGGCACTACATGTGTTTTATATATCAGCCTTCTTTTACAGGTTGTATTCTATTGTCATTTTCCGGATCTGTTGCTAGCTCAACATACCACTCTTCTTAGGAGGATATATAGGAAACCAATAGACTTTCTTGAAGAAATAACAACTGGTTTTATTCTACATTCTGGTTTTCCGCCTGCTAATTTTTTATTTTTTTATTGCAATGGAAAACTAATGTTTTATTCTTGTTCCTTTCTTTGAATTGCAGGAATGGCAGATATGATACTTGTTAACAGTAGATTTACTGCTTCCACTTTTGCAAATACATTCAAACTTCTTGATGCCCGAGGAATTTGTCCGTCTGTCCTTTACCCTGCAGTCAACGTGGATCAGTTTGATGAACCTCAATCTTATAAGTAAAGAACATGTTTGTATATCTCATTTTTCCTTCTAGTGTTTTCTTTTTCTTTTCTTTTTTATTCCAAAATGCTATGTAAACATTTGTTGATTATTAATTCTATGGAAGCCATAGTTTGAAGTCTAAATTTTTTATTTTCTTCTTTTGGTTTAGGTTGAATATTCTCTCCATCAACCGTTTTGAAAGGAAAAAGAATATTGATTTGGCAGTTTCAGCCTTTGCTATGCTTCAAAACCATGAAGGCGATGTGCTTAAAAATTGTGACATGGCTAATGTTACGTTGACCATTGCAGGCAAGTCTCTACCTGTCTCTGTTTGGCTGGCTTCTTTTACTGACCCTTAGGTATTTGTATGCATTGGAACTTTTTACTAGGGTTGAATGTTTCGTTAAAATTGAATGTCTGTGACACAAAGGATATTATTTTTTCTGACTAGTTCTTATTGTTGACTGATTAGATGTGATCTTTCATGGCTAACATCAGAAGGCTTCCCTGTTGTGTTTTAGTTCTGAGAAACAGTTGCCTATTAATTTTGACTGTCAGTTATGTAGCTTGATATGTGATAGAGCACGTCTCAAAGATTGAATGGTAAAACCATGTGCTTCAAGTACCTAGTATCACCCATGGTTAGCTCTAATTTTTTTTCTATGGGGTTAGAAGTGATTTAGCTGGCCAAATTAGTTGGTTGTAAGTGGAAGGGCTTCTGTTAAGAATCAGTTGAATGTAATCAACTCATGAAGCTTTTAGCTCAAAACAGTGAGGGAAAAATGGTATAATTAATCAACTAGAAACGGACTAGCTTTTGCAAGAAGAAAACCAAATGCTGAACTTTGTCAAGTGTGGAGGTGATGCTAAAAGAATGAAATAAAATTACTTGATGAAACACAAAATGGTCATTAACCTGCAATTAAGTTAAGTCAAAATTGCAGTAGGAGAGCAAAATACAGTACAGCTATGTGCTGCATGAAGATGAATGCTGCCCCGTTGCTAATTTTTATTGCTTTGCTTTTGCATATATGGGAATGTAATTCATATATCCTCCTTGTTGCAGGTGGATATGACAAAAGATTGAGGGAGAATGTTGAATACTTGGAGGAGCTTAAAAGATTAGCAGAAAGAAATGGGGTTCTGGATCGGGTTAACTTTGTTACATCCTGCTCGACAGCTGAAAGAAATACTCTTCTTTCCCAATGCCTGTGTGTTGTTTATACACCAAAGGTGTGGTTATGTCTAGTAGAATCATGATAACTGATAAATATTAGAAAATTGGAAAAGTCTAAATCAAATATTCCAATTAATGTAGGACGAGCATTTTGGTATTGTTCCATTGGAGGCAATGGCAGCTCATAAGCCTGTCATTGCATGCAGCAGTGGGGGGCCTGTGGAGACTATTAAGAATGGGGTGACCGGATTTCTTTGTGACCCTAATCCAGAAGAATTTTCTTTGGCCATGGCTAAACTCATTCAAGATCCCCAGATGGCTAAGACAATGGGCAGTGAAGCACGGCAGCATGTCACTGAGTCATTTTCTACAAAGACTTTTGGTCAGCAGTTGAATCGATTTCTTCTGGACATTACAAGGAGTAAGGAAGACTGAGAATGGTGAAGAGATTACAATGATTATTAGTCTATATGCAAGGACCTTATACTTCATAATTTTGGAAACACAGGAGAGAACATTTCCAGCAGTCAGCATTGTTTACTTTTGGAGGTTAGGAGAGAAAATCTTTTCACCACCTACATATTTGATAAATTGGTAAACTATAACTAGAGACAACTCAAGTTGAGAGTTTTAGTTTAGTCAACACTTCTTCAGATATTATGGCTACTGAATGGAGGATATATCAAGGGCTTGCTTTTATCATGTGGCCTTACCTTATGTTATGAAACTAATAAGACTGCAATTGTTTGCCAGATTATACAGAAATTGATCCTTTCTGGCATATTTTTGGCCTTATGCCGACATTACTATCACTTAATACGTTGCACTGGAAAGCAGTACTTTCACTGTGTTGTGTAGTTCACGAGTGTTCATATAAATATAGATGGTAATGATTAGCTTGGGGTACCTTTTAATACTGTTCTATAACAGGGGGATTTGCAAACTCGGGGGTATATGAGAAATAGTCAAGTTTTTAAATATTTTTATTTCTTAACCAAAACGGTTGGCCTGTTGGCCGTAGGTATACTGTAATACCCATGTACCAATGTACCCATAGTTCCATATTGGGATGGGTATGGTATCAATTTTAAAGGTCGAGGCAAGATATAAGTATAAAAATCTATACCTTTGAAGGGTATGGGTAAGGTATAGTTATAAGTTTAGACCCTACTTATACTCTTTAAAGACCCATTTAAAATAAATATTTTTATTATTAGTTTAAATAATATATAAAAATTAAAAGCTTTTAACAACATAGTTTCATACCTAAAACTAACCCAACCTAAAGACGTGTCTTCAAAATAATAATAATTATTATTAGTTTAATTAATATATAAAAAAAATTAAAAATTAAGAACTCGTAACTAAGTAGTTTTATGCCTAAAACTAACCTTGCCTAACCTTGCCTGAAGACTAAATAGTCTTTTTATATTTTTTTTGGGGTGCATATGTATTTCGGCCCTCCAAAAATTTTAAAGATTGACAACATTCCATTAAATATTAAACTAACACTAACCCCAAAAAAAGATAATTATCGTTATTACGATTTATACAATTTAACAGTTGACATTTGTATCCCTCAAATTGCTTTTCACCCTCTCTCTATTCCCTTCATCTTTATCTTCATTGATTGAATGAAAAGAAACCTAAAAAGAAGTAGGGAGTCAAGAAAAGTGCTTCTAGGTAGTCTACCTTTGAACCGTTTTACACTGTCATCTATTGGTGTAATGTGCCCCAGAGGCAATCACAATGTATATTTGATGTACGTTAATAAAGAAAATTGCTCTTTTATCATAACATGTGATTGGATTACATACTTTATAATATGATAAAAGTCCCTATAATATTCTGTTGATATGATTGTGAGACAGATATTAACACTTAAGATATTATTATTAAACTATCCCCGGTCGAAGTATTACCGAGATAGGACATTAGTAATACGTAATAGACTAGTCTTGCACTTGTACTGGTTAGAGATACAGAACAGTATAATTGTTACACATTTAAGTATTGGATGCTTATGCAAATGTAGCAAGGAACACTATTAACTGTTTTGAATAGGAACAGATTCATTAGACTCGACCTGATACAGAATTCTATTGATAATTTACCTAAGTGTTTATGGGAGGTTTATTCAGAGTAGGTGTAAGCAATCCTCTGAACTAAGACTTACACGGCTATCTCATTGGAGATCGGCATACTTTGACACTTGGCGTCTGGAATCCCAAGGGGTTTAATACACTTGTGATTAAAGTGTGCTGTGAATCATTTAAGAGTGGGTATAATGTCAAGACGGGACATGTCACTTAGAGTAAAAGGAGATGATGTCACATAGGATTTGGCTAGGATTACTCAAAGGCTTGCAGGTATCAAGATGATAAGAATAGTTCTTGATCTCCCCGGTAAAAAGAATTTGTCATTTTATGAATTACAGTAGACACGTAACCAACCCTAGGCCCTCGGATGTGACATCGGATATAGGATTTTATTACATAAAACTACGCCTAAAACATGTGAAAAGGGTTTACGGATCCTTTCAGAGAATTAGGTAGGCATGGTGCTTTGCTAGAAGCCAGCCATGCCTTGTAAATCAGTAATGACGCGATGTGTTTCATGCGTGTATTTAGTCTTGTTGAACTCATTTACTACAAATATATCCGAAAGCCTAATGGGTTGAACACCGATGATATCTCGATGAAGGAAGAGAATGAGGAGTTTAGAACTTAATATTTTAGAATTGTCAAATTAGAGAGAGCTAAAAGGATTAATTTAGAATTAATCGAACTAACTTGGTCTTGAATTTGGAAATTATATTTTCATGGAATAAATGATCATTTAAATATATTATATTTATTTAAATACATATTGGATATAGATTTAAATAAATTGTGCGTAGAAGCCTAAATGGGTTAGTTTAGTGAATTGGACTACTAAACACTAATAGGCTTTATGGAATAGTTTCAAGCCCTAGCCCATATGGCCCATGTGGACTTGTTTTAGAAAGCCAAAAAGTTCATTGATGCATATTGCATCCCACTTTTCCTTCCGTACAAGCTAGAAGATCAAGGTTGAGTCCGTAAATCCAAATTCGGTAATTATTCTTTAATTTCATCATTGAGATGTTATAAAATTCAATTATAAGTTAATTGATTGGATTGTATAGCTTCCTAAATAAGAATCTCTTTTGAACTTTAATTATTGTGATTTTGTTGTAATTTGTCTTAGTGCCAATTGTTGTAATTTCTTTTGTACTTGTTGTATTTAGTTGTAAGCTTTTTACTTGTATTTTATAAGTGTTTTGTTAAGCTTGTAAAGGTTAAAATGTAAGAGAGTTTGTTGGGCTATTTTAACGCATAAAGCCCAATCTGTCCATGATGTGGCTAAGTATGGAATTGACTTAGTTCTTGCGATTTTGATCACTTGTTGATTAAACAATATCAAAACAGAGAGTTTGCCCAAAATTACAAGAAATTCCACTGATGGATTTTGATCACCTATTGATTAAACAAGATCAAGACAGAGAGTTCGTTTATAATTACGAAAAATGCCACTGACGAATTTTGCTCACCTGATTGATTGATCAATCAGAGGGCTCTTCTGGAATATCAAGGAAGCCCAATTTGGGTCAAGCTTTGAAGGCCTATCAATTGGATGCAATATAATTCAATTGGCCCATAATTAATTGAATTACATAGCCTCTTATTTGAGGGATTATTTGTCCTTCCACTTTTTGATATTATGTAATGGAAAATATTGTGTTGTATTTGCATGTATTACTTGAAGGTTATTAGTCTTTTCCATCCTTGTAGAAGTCTTCCCATATAAGGCTTCTTTTATCATTCTAACAAAGACTTTTGATGAATTTGAATATGGAAAAACACTTTGTATGTTCTTTGAGACTGTTCTCTCATGTTTATCTTCCTTTATCCATTTTCCATGCCAAGGAAATGGTGGTGGAAAACTTCAAGTTGGTGGACCAAGTCCTTTATGCTTGAAGGCTTCAAGTTGGTGGATTTCTTTTATGCTTGAAGTTCAAATTGACACTTATCTATTTATCTTGTAAGTTTTTTATTTATCTTTGTGTTGAAGTTTGTTGTTAAAGAAAGCTTATCTAGCTTGAAGTTGAACCTATTATTGTTATTGAATATAGGAAGTGTTGTTGTTTTGATGTTGAATTGATTAGAAGTTAATTGGTGATTATTTGGAGCATTTTTATTGAAATATCAATTGTGTTTTCATGGTTAGAAGATTAAGCTAGAACTCACTCATTCACATGGAAAATGCACGTCCAGATATGCATCATTCAAGGTGTTATGTGAAATTTCACAAAGGATTTATGTGGATTTTACAAGGAATGTTCCTAGAATAATTCCTAGTACAAAAGGCCAAATGTCTTTGATAATTTTGAATAAATTGTAGACATTTCAAGAAAGCTCTTCAAGCTCTCTCTCCAAAATTTTGTGGCAACTCCTCCCTCTCTCCTAAGTGAACTTTTCATAAAAAATTCAAGGGATTTTTAGTGAAATTCGTGCATTCCATAAGGGGTTAGGTGTTCCTAGTATTGGGTGAAGAATTTTCATGGTGGAAAACAAAGATTCAATCCCTTTTTTGAAGTTGGTTTTCACCAAATCATATAGCTTGTAGTTATGTGAGTATTCTTAACTTTAATTTACACTTTCTAATGCCAATTGCATGATCCTAGGCAAAATCCAACATGGTATCAGAGTTTATGCAATTTTGGGTTAGAAAATGTAGGAATTTTAGGGGTTTTGCATGTTTAGGGTATACATTGATCAATTGATGGTTAATTAATGTTGTGGATGATTGATAACATGCTAATTTGTGTTCAATTGGATTGAATTGAAAATTTAGTGTGAAATCCATGTTGTAACGAATATGCCAAGCATGTATATGTGTTGATTTTGTGTTAATTTGATTGATACATATGTGCATTATGCTAATTACCTGAAATTTGGAATTCTAGTGTTAATTGGCAAATTAATCCATACACTAATTTGACTTAATTTTGAAATTAGTATACTAATTTAGGCTAAATAACTTAATTAGTTGTGTAATTAGGCAAATTACACTTTAATTAAGACTAATGGGCTTGATTGGATCAAGCTTGGGCTAAAGCCTAGTTAGGTTGGATCTAATTAGGCCTAGCCTAATTTGGAATGAATTTGTGTGGTAATNAAGCCCATTGGGCCTAAGCCATTGTTCTTAAGAAGGAAAATGAGCTAAATGACATATTTGTACCTTAGGTATAAGAACACCAGTCTGATGCATTCCATATCTATTATAATGTATCCAGCATCCTTCTTAGTGAATTAAAGGTATGCTTATTAATTAACCCTATCAATTGAATAACCTAGAGGNAACACTTACTATGTTTAATCCAATAGATGCAAAGCACATAAAAAGTATAACTGGACTAGGCAAAACCCTCCAAGCATGAATCTTTAACCTGAGATTGTGACTTACTTTGCATTAATCACTGCAAATTGTTACTAATACCTAAAATGTCTAACGATTACGTATTAAGCATACTAAGTTAACAACGAATTTCCTACCCTGAACTCTTAGTTGTACACCTAATCAATCAAACAGGTAATTCAAGAATAAACATAGTAATTCACATTCATCCTTTTAAATAAATCACAAAATCAATGGGATAATAAACATAACTTCATCGAATCACTGTCTAACTACATAAAGTTTCTCTCAATCACAAGGAATTTAGTTACTCATGACAAAATTAAACAAAACAATAGAAAAGATAGAACCCATCAAGTAGTTCATCAAGACTTTGAGAAGATGATCTCCAATCTTGGCTTCATTCTCCAAAGTGGCATTGATTTCTGCTTGATGACTCTCCCTTTGATTTCTTTCTAAAACTCCTTAAATACTATGTCCTAAGTTAGGTTAAAAAGGAGGAATAAACTTGTCATTTTTTCTCTAAAATAACAAAGTGGTTTAAGGAAAATCGGTGAACCGCTGTGGTGTTATGCTTCTAGCGCCGTAGCTGTAGCTCTCTGACTTGGAAGAGGGAAATCTACCCAGATAAGCACTGCGACGGTTTTCACTTGTGNTGCCGCAACGATAACTCTCTAGAATATGAACCAAATTTGCACTTGGATTATTGACGCAACGGTATACATTTGTGCCACAGCGATAGCTCCTAGGAATTTGCGCTGCAGCAGCTCCATATTTGTGCCATGGCATTGAGCTACTGCCTTCAATCTTGCGGTTTTATTCTACTTTGCTTTATTTTAGACTCAAATAATGCTTTCTCTCGGAATTCTACTCTTATCTGCAAAACTAACATAAATCCAATTAGAAAGACTAAAAAACTCAACAAATGATAAGTATAAAGGTATTAAAATCATGCTTAAAACCAATCCATCAACACACTCGCACATTCATACAAGTTCAATATTTCCAATGTTATACAAAGTATTCATCATTCATGCACCAATATTTCATGCATGCATGTTATTCAACGTCATATGCCATATGAGTCACCTACCATTCACGCAGTAATGTGTAATGCATACTCAACAATCAACATCATGTACCACACAAGTCATTACCATTCATGCATTCTCATAAGCCTATATGAATCACCACTCATGCACCAACTATCATGTATATCTCCTAACTAATTTAACATGCCACAAATATCAGTTTCCATCCATGCACCAAATGTTCTACACACTCATTAATCAACATGGTAGACTACGCAAACATACATCATGCACAAATCATTTATATACATTAATCAATAGAAAGACTACTCAAGTCGCTGATCACCCAAAACTCATGTATATCTATTAACAAACATTATTTACTACATACGTCATTCATTATCATGTATAAATGTACAAATATGCATATACAAGTCAATTCCTTGACTTAATATTTTCTTTGGACCTATATTCCCACGGCCCATCTAAGAACTAAAACTAGAACCTCTCATCCATGTACAAATGTATCAATATGATCATATCCATCAATTTCATAGTCTAGTGTTTTCCTTGGACCCATATCACTGTCGATCATCCAAAGCCTAACACTAAGACTTTTATACTTGTGTTCCCATTGAACTCTTATAACAGCAACTTATCCAAGCTCTGACATTGATACTTTTTCATGCCCAATTCAAAATATAAGAGAATGCACATTACAAGCCAATTCACCGTTTATAACTCATGTAGATACCTTAAAAACGTGGAAACTTACATAAGCCTCTCATTTTTAGTGCATAAGTAAACCATATATAACCATTAACGAAAAATAGTCATAAGTCAAACACTACCCATCAAGTATCAATAATGATAAGTCAACACATAATCCAATATAAATGCACAAAGTACTTGTGCTTATCAATTTCACCATTTTAAGATAAATGCCATTGGATCTACGCACACAAGTAATACCACCCGATCCAAGGTCCATACAATCTCCATTCCAAACCTGTGATATCCTTGTAGCTACTCGAACCAAGGTATCACCCCAACTAGTGTTGTCCAAAAGGCTATGCAAACCAAAGACCACACTAGCACTTATATCCGAGCCAATACCATTCTTAGGGCCATCATATTCAGCCCCTCAGGTTACTACATGCACAAACACTTAACCCAAGTCTACACATATATCTATTGGATTTCTATCCAAGGATCATGCAATTAGTGCTTAAAATAAAAGGATTCATGGTGAAATACTCATATAACTCCAAGCTTCACCATAAAAGGCTAGCTTTTTCCACCAAGATCAACCACCTTCTTCAAGTGAATCAATCTTCCAATGGCTAAGTACCCCTAGCTACTTAGGATTAATTATTCTTTGCTAGAGAATGAGTGAGATTTGAAGAAAAATCACCAAGGGAGAGAGCATGAAGAATTCGGCCAAGGCTAAGTTACCATGAGAGAGAAATTCATGTTAGACGATTTATGCCCCAGAGCATCACATTACGAATATACGCAGTATACTCAGAATAAAGGAAATTATATGTCTTTATCATTTGTAATTGGATTACGTTATGATAAATGTTCGTATGATGTGTATATGAATGATTTGATTGTGAGACAGAAATCGTTCACGAAAATATTACATCATCAAAGCGTCCCTGGTCGAAGTACTGTCGAGACAGGACATCCACAGTACGGATAGACTAGTATTACACTTATACTGGTTATAGAA
>JANLJB010002504.1:0-18487 GCA_026212285.1 Bursera cuneata | reverse complement strand
TACATATCAAATCCTCTTAGAATTAAAAGTATGACCCATTATGAGAAAATGTGACAATCTCTAAAAAGACAGCTATAGACAATGTCCTATAGCTTTATAGATGGGTGGGGGGTTTAGTAGCCCTTTTAAGTCCTCTTTTTTTTTTTTTTTTCTTTTTTTTTTTTATTTTTTTTTTTAAAAATTNTTTTTTTTTTTTTTTTTCTTTTTTTTTTTTCTTTTTTGTTTTAAAAATTGAACTAAGTAGACAATGTGTTTGCTATTGTGCTGGAAAGAACAGTATTAGAAAACAGAATTCATTTTCAAAAAGCATATTAAACTCCAAATTGACAATGCTTTTAGAGTTTCAGAAAAAAAGGATTTAGGGAACACACGAAACTCTTCTTCTTCCATTCAATAATGATAACCGAGGCATTTCCTTGCTTTTGTTCAGAAAACTATTTTGACATATGCTACCAGACTCATTTCTAAATCTTGAAAACAAAAAATTCAATTTCCCATTTTCGTTTTCAAAAATCACTTCTCAGAAATGATCGATAGTGAACAGGCCTTAACAAACTTGAATATCTTAAGTTAGTCATCAAAGGGAAAAACAAAGTCTAGTTCTCTATACTCTCATCAACAAGGGAAAACATTGGAAGGACCTTTCAGCCTTTTCCTCAATTTTAATCAAGACAAAACATACCATTACATATCTTCACCTGAACAACATATATTACAATGGGAGAGTAAGATTCCGGTCCTGAGTGAAGAAGCCAATAATAAACATACCAGCATCAGAAGCTTGTTTGCTCCATCTGAAATAGCAGCAAGGCTGTCATATTGTTCTGGATCAAAGTCATTTAGAGCGGCAGTAAGATACTCTCCAGCTGGGGTAGTTTTAACTTTCTCAGAACCTGATTTAACCAAAGCCATAGTCCCCTCAGTCTTATCTGCAGATAATGGCAAAGGAGCAGCATCTATGGAACGTCCTTTATTGTTATTATCATTCCTGTTCAAAATTATCACAAACAACTTCAGTACCAGCTACTAAAGTAACAAGGGGATATGAAAGTCCCAGAACAGTCAAAAGCTACAATAAAACTAGGCTAAAACTCATACCTCGCCAAGTCCCGTGGCTGAGCATTCGCTGGCCCTTTAGACATTGGACTTGACACCTAAAAAGAAAGGGAACGAATTTAGAAATATAAAAGAATTTTAGACAAGCAATAGAAGCACCTGTTATTCTGATGTGAGGAAGAAAAACTACCATATGCGAACTTGCTATTGACGCTTTCTCTGTTAGTCTATCGAACAATTTCTCATTTTCTTCATGCAACCTCTGCACAAGAAACAAATCAAATATGCCTATAAGACAACCATATGTATTGAAGGAATAAGTCCATTTTAAGCATCAGGATACAAAAATAACGGACAGAATTCATTGGTTCTAGCGAGAAATGAACCCCTTCCAACCAATGATCCAAGGAAGATAAACACAGTATTTAGTAGCAATTTCTTGTATCCAAGGGAATCATCCAATTTTGTTAAACTCAATTCATCCCCTTTGCAGATATTCAGCATTCAGTACCAAATTCTTATATCCTCTGCTACTTTACTCCTTTACTAGATACTTGACTACTTTTTTGGAACATTAAATCTGCCCCAACCACCTCTAATTCCATAAAAAATTCATCACTCATTTTGCATCACTTTCAACTTAAACCCTAATAACCCTATTTTACACAGAACCAGTCTTTGTGGCCCATACACAAAGCATACTCATGCACATTAATCTCAACTTACCACCATCACTAACGGTATAGTTCAGCCATAATTCAGTCCCCTCCTACCAATCATCAAACTTAGCATTCATAGTTCAGCTATCATCAATTAGAAAAAGAAAATAAAAAATTCCCAAACTATTCAGGGACGCAATTCTGAGGTCTTACTGATTCAACTCCAATTAATAAAAATTTCTTATACAGAGGACAAAAAATTAGAATACTCCTATCTCCAGATATGAGCACGTCAAAGATGACACATTCAAGCTCACAAAGGTCAAAAGCATAGATCCCAGCACCTTAATGACTAAAGAAACTGAACATGAAGTGTAGCAGACCTCAATCAGGGCATCACGTTTTTTGAGTTCTTCCTCCAATTTCTTGGTTACCGATGAAGAATCCATGCCATCTTCAGTTGCCTTGGAAATTGATGAAACAGCAGGCACTGATGCTGAGCCTGTTGAATTTACTTCATTAGAATGAAGGGCTTCATTGAGTTGCGATTCCATGCTTTTAATCTTGGCCTAGATAGAAATTTAAAACAGGAGAATCAACATTATAAGTCAATTCTGTGTAAGAAAAAATTATATGATCATGATAAACAAAAACAAGAAGTTGGCTTTTTTATCTAGATGATCATAATCCAAGTCAAGTTTTGTCGCTAGAAGTTGTAATTATATATAAATGCAACCAAGAAAAAAAAAAAGACTATCAATTATGAGAAAGGTACCTAGTAGTTCAAAGGAGAACCACTATAAACAATAGTTATGATGCATCTATAAAAATCTAAAGATGAAAGTCAAGTTCACAATATCAATTAAATAAAAAAAACCCTAAGGCTGTTATGTCTAACCATGAAGGATTCTGTATTTGTCCATAACAAGTCTGAGTANCAATACAAAATGAGGAGACGAATTTCCTTCTGAGATTCAGCTCACCCTATATTATATTGCTCTCAAGGACTAGAACCAGCTGGACCATGCCAAAGAAAAGATTAAGAAAATTTAATCATCCACTCACAGGAGAAAGTTCCCTATGAATTCTTGGTTTACCTCAAACAAGTTGGTTATATAATGCTTGGAACTCTTAGAATTAGGGTGGTGCATGGTATCGCCATACCCTCCTTTACCTGCCCTACTCATTGGGTTTGGGTCGGGTATTATAACCACNATTTGGGTGGTTCGGGCATTGAGGGAGGTTAACCCAACGTGGTATGATCCGGTGTCGGGTATAAAGGGAAAAAACCGACTATCATACCATGATGTATTTGAAAAATAAAAATAAAAAATTGGACAAGTGACAAATTTCTATTTGTCTAATTTAGTGTGTACATACACATAATGAATGTCCATGTTAGAGTGAAAGTAATTTATTACTTTTATTTGTTATTTCTTATTATTATAGAAAGTGAAAGTTAATTACATTGTTAAGATTTAGGTATAAAAATTATGAATTATAACTTTAAACAATTTGAAACAAGCACCAAATGTTTTAAATCATGCATAAAGTTTGAAAACGGTATAAATAAGCTTCCAAAACAAAGAAAATACATGGTCAAACTATGTCAAAATTCAAGTCAAATATTGGTCAAACCCGAAAATACCATACCCTACCCTACCCTCCCCCGACCATGGGAGGTTATGGTCAGGTAATTTAATCAAAAGCGGTATGCAATGGTGCAAAAAAAACTAAATACCCAACCTTCAAATGGTGTGCTAGGGTATGGCGATACCCTACCTGTGCAAACCCCTAGTTAGAATCCTCTTTATTATATATGCAAACAGGAAGCTCAATGATAAGCCCCCAATTCACATTACTTATGTAACGCATCATAAGAGACATGGGTAGCAGGATTGTTAGTGGCTGGTTAGAAACCTAAGGGCTATGCGGGAATTGTATCTTTTCTAGATAAACTTGATGAAGAAAATTTCAGTAAAAACATTTACACAGAACTAATATTCATAGCAAAATGAACAAATATTTTGCAGCAAGGCACAAACTAACAAAAACAAAATTAAAATCACCACATCAGTGCATCTAATTTTCTTTTTTTATTTTTTATTTTAGATATATCCAAGGATAGACAATCTAAGTTGATAGGGAACCAACCTGCAATGTCTGAACTGTGGACTCTTTCTGTTGAATGTGTATCTTTTGTTCCTGTTCCAACTGTAATAGTTGAGCTACCTGATTTCTAAGCTGAGCATTTTGTTCCTTCTCTATCTTATGCTTGTCTGCAAGCATAATATTCTCAGACTGCAGCAAATAATATTAACAATATAGCTTAGCAACATGCTTACCTGAAGTGGCAATACCTAATTGTTAAAGAAATGCAGACAATGATAATGACAATATAGACACACGCACACACGTAGAAATGCAGCAAGCCTAAACAACAAATCACTTTTGCAAGTTCAAGACCAACAAAAACCAAGCATTTTAACTAAGCTTACATGAAGAACTCCAGTCAGAAAAGAGCAGAGTGAATTACTTTATTACTCAAAGCTTACATGACTGACACAGAAACATAAGAAAAATAAATAGACAGAAATACACTCATATCTTAAGTGGAATCATGCCTCACCAAAAAGCAAGAGCAACAATAAACCATCTTATTATGCAATAAGCGGGAAAGATATTTACTATATGATAGACTCTAGCAGAACCAATTAAATAGGCATGGACCATGCAAACCTTCAACTGAATACTAAAAGCCTCTGAAAAAACAAAGAAAAAAAAAGTTGAATTTTAAAATTAGACTAATGACAAAAGAAGATTCAAGAAATAATGTTTCAGAAAAAAAGATGACAATGCCAAAGTGCCAAGTAACATGTTACTCCTTTATGGAATTGGAAAACTATACCAAACTCGTGAAGTTACAAAACCTTTAAATCTGACTGTAGTGTAAAAGACACTTTCCACGCTTTCTGAACTTCATTGTAGAGTAGGACACACTGATCGTTTGCATCTTTAAGTGACTGTTTTAGTCCCAAAATTTCTTGTTTAAGATCTTGAATTTCCTTTTCCCTCTCATACAACTCCTTACGTGCATCATTTGCCTGCAAGAACCATCACAAAAGAAAATAGAAAACATAAATTTCATAATCATGCTAGCAGATTACCAAAGGACTTGACAATGTATGCAGAACTCCAACAACTTGTATTTGAACTAAATATTTGTGTTTTATTAAAACTTGATAACAACTTGCAGGTTTGTCAAATATAACTTGCAGGAACCTCAAATCAACTCTTGGATTGACTGTAGTTGAGATGCTTCCCTAATTATTTGTGTTTTGTTAATACTTAATAATAACTTGCATGCAATCTTGTCAATATAAAGCCCTTGCCAGTTACCATTTATAACCAAAGCAGCATTCTGGTAATTCCAGATATTACTAGAATGTTTACTCAAAATCATTTTACACTAGGAGGAGAAAAGGCTCTGGTTGTAAAGATTTGTCTACTTGCTGCTGATGGGGCATTTCAAGTATAAGGAATACGAAAATCTCTGAAGTCACTATGAATGAGGATGTGGATATGCACAGATAGAATTTTAATTTATTTTCTTGCTGCTTTTTGGGCTACAGTTACAAAATAATTTAGGAGATTTCAAAATGGACTGAGCTTTTGGAGACTTTTACTGTCTTAATTTCTTTTTTTTTTTTTTTTTTGGTTTACTTCGCTAGCTTTTTTTNTATGCACAGATAGAATTTTAATTTATTTTCTTGCTGCTTTTTGGGCTACAGTTACAAAATAATTTAGGAGATTTCAAAACGGACTGAGCTTTTGGAGACTTTTACTGTCTTAATTTCTTTTCTTTTTTTTTTTTTTGGTTTACTTCGCTAGCTTTTTTTCTCTTTTCTTTCTTATGACAATGGACTTCTGGTTCACTTGAACTAAGATGTACTAATTTTTCATTAATATAATCTTAGTTTTGTTTCTTATCAAAAGAAGTAATTCCAGATATTATAGTATCTGAGAAGAGTCATCACCACCTGTACCGTTCACATCTAGGGTATTATCCTACTGAAGGGTACATTTAATTCATCAAACATAAGTTGATTGCAGCAGAAGTCAGAGGATCAATGCTGAATATATTATAAGCACAATATATGCATCACAACAGATATTAAAATGAAGAGAAGGAAATTACAATATCTCTCCATTTCTTAATTGTATCTCGATTTCCCAGGCTTAGAACAGCATTACAAGCTCTAGCAGAGAAATTGAGAGATGATAGTGTCTCAGACAAATTTGCAGCATTTGGACATACATTAACTATCATTAAAGTTTTTGAGCTTCCCCCTGCACAAATGCAAAAATTGATCAAATATATGGGAAATAGTTTACCAATTAATTATCTGTCGGAAAAGAATAATTAAACAAAAATGGAATAACTCTACACATAATGAAAAAAGTGAAAGATTGACAGCCAGAACAACAAACAGGGAACTGAAATATGAAGCAGGTTAATCTCACAAAGATCATCACCCACAACAGTTTACAATTAGATAATGACTATGTAAGAGAAAGTATATAATAAATAAATACGTCTAACCATCATAAAGTGCCACCAAAACTTATGCACACAAGGAGGGAAATTTCATACCTAGAGAGTCTGCAAGCACTTTTGTAAGCATTGAATTTTCGTAAGGCACAAGATCCTTTCTGGAAGTCAAAGATGACAAAACATCTCCCAACCTACAAATGACATAAAATGCAATAAGAAAATGGCACAAGATCTCAGAGAGAATTCAGACAACACGAGAGGTTGCATGCTAATTTTAGTAGTGATATAATTAACACAAACATATAAATAACAAATAAAATCTTGTTTCACACAATGCCCATCAATGTGCTAACAATTATCCATGGTTTTATTTAACTAAAATGCACGACCCCAATTTTTCAACTGCGAGAGTGAGAACATTTAACCAAGTAATACCAATTTCATTCCTCTCTATTCCCTCCATACCACCGAGAAAAAAATTCCAACATATGGAAGTATTCTGACATCATACTCTATAAGTAAGCAGCAGCATATCTAGCAATATGTCAACTACAGAAGAAAAATAAATTAAATAATTAATGAAACAGAGAAAAAAGAAAAGGTTAATGTGGCCTACGCTGAAAGTGATTTCATGACATGCAGCACATCTGTTACACGCTCCCCACTATCATTTTCTGCAATTGAACCTTCACTCCCAGCCAAGTCAACAAGAGAGAGCTTACTGTGCGAGTTCTCTCCGGTGATCAGATTGCTATAATATATGTGTATCATGATAATCCTGCCAGAACCAAGACAAAAACCAGAAAAATGAATCAGAGATAGCGCTTACTATCAGAACATTGGGCATACACACATGAAAAATGTACTCGTACATGCACTTTCAATCATATTTCTCAAACATTGCATAAATTTGGAAAATGTTTAGAAGAAAAGTTGGGAAGCAGTCCTCTCTTCTTGCTTGCTGTCTTAGTTGTCATCCTGTTTCTTGATCAAACTTTCATATCAAAATACAAGGCATGTGCTACTTATTGGGAGAAAACCCTTTTATATGACTTAGTATTCAATTGCAGTCATACTACTTACTCATCAGGGTCCAAAACTGTGACATACATGTCCCATTTAGTTGATCACACAAAAAAAAATCGAATAACTGAAATGAGCTTCTTATTCGATTTTGTCAAGTTTATAAAGGTTACTAAGATTAGCTTGTTTAAAGTCTGTTGACAATGACATGTTTAGATTCATTTTCTTGTCTCACATGGATTCTTTCAAGAACTAGTGGAAGATTTCTAAATGCCATGAAATAAACTTCAGGAATGCAACTGTCACAAAATAAATATCTTGAAGTTAAACTTGGCACTCTTGAACAAAATGTGCCAGGACCTTCCTTAAACAGAATCAAATAAGACATATTTAAACGGAATAAAATAGGACATATCTACACTTTTTCCTAAAAACTAAAAAAGCATGATCATACTTTATTTTTCATTAACAAGCAAGATCATACGCTTAGAAAGGAGATAATCAAATGTTAAAGGGAAAAGGAAAATTTATAAATAAAAAAATGAGATGGAAACTTTTAATGGTACAGGATTGAGGACATACAAATGAGAAACATTGAACTTTAAAGCATCATTTCCCCGGCTCAGAAAAGCAGATTTCAATACTTTAGAGAACTCCAATGGGTTATCAACTTTCTCCTGTACAAGTTCTATAAATGATTCTGGGGATCCCAAGCGAACCATTGCTAAACCACTCTGTGATTCTGGGAGCAAATCCCTTATCTACAAGAACAAGAAAAGGAACTGTATGAGAGCATTGTAGTGACTCCTATAAAATAAAATAAAAATAATAGATGACAGACAAAGGAATTGCAACCATGGAGGTGAATGAACCTGTTCATTATAGAGCTCAAAAACTGTGAGAGAGAATTTGAAACGAGAAGTTGATGTTGAATCCGAGTTAGATAAATCAAACAATTCCTCGAAACAGCGAGCATACAAACCACGATCGTGGCTAGATCCTTCCTGAGAAAATAGAAGACATATCAAAAAGCCATACACTAAACATAACGCGGTAGCATAGAAACTATTGGAACACCACAGAGACCCTGAAAAAGCAGCATCAGAAAAGCACCTACAGACAGTTGAAACTACGTGAGGATCATCCAATTTAAGAGCAAGAGAACAGGAAAAGAAAAATCTAAATGAAAGATCAGTTATGTCACAACTCACAAGGGATAAGGACTAGTTGAAGAAAAATCATAATGTTAACAACTAGTTATTCCAGCTTTAACAAAGTAAATTGTGTATACTAAGCAATAAAAGGATGTTCAGAGTGTTTTCAGTCAAATCTTAGAATGAAACAACGTAACTAAGAATCACTTCAAAGATAGCCTACAAAATATAAATAGAAAGATAGAAAGAGAGAGAGAGAGCACCATAGTGTGTGTCTTTCCTGAGTGAGTTTGCCCATAAGCAAATATGGAAACGTTATATCCATCCAAAGCAGACTGCACGAAAGGCTGTACATCACTGAACAGTTCAGCTGCGCAGAAGTGGTAACCTCAATAAGCTTCTTTCTTATGGCATTTCAAAGGTTTCTTGTTATTTGTAAACAACAAATGACTAGGGGTTATAGGGAGGGAAAAAAGCTAACATTGAAAAATGATTGAGCAAGCTAACCAAACAAGGAAGTTTTTGCTTACATTGTCCAACATGAGGTCCATAAACTCGATCAAATTCAAAATCCTTCTTTGGGTTGGAGATGGTATCATCACTAGTATTGACACGGATGGTACAATCATCAGGAAATTCCACAACAGAATTACCTTCATCTTCAAATAATGGTCTAGTACGGCAAAGTACCTTTATGTTTCCTGAAATTAACAATCTAGTTTTTCAAACAAGAGAACTGACCCAAAAAAAAAACACAAGAGGAGCACATGTTTAAATAAATACAGCAAAAATGGGAGAGAGAGCTAGAAAGAGGAAAAGATAAATCAGAAGATCAGTACCCTTAGATGTCAATAAGTCATTGAACAATCTTTTCTTTTCATTGATCAGTGGAGATATTCTAGCTTCAGTTTCAAGGGCAACTTGATCTGCATTTATATTACATAAAAACTCAAAACTGATAACGGAACCAAGCAACACAAGCTAGAGAAGCAGACATAAAGATAGTGCAAGTGTAATAGTTTGAGACACAAAATTTTTACAAGCACATGGGTTTCACAATTAAACAATTTGCTTTCCTTTTTCCTTTGGATAAAAAACAAGAAGATGCATATTAAGTCTGAAAAAGGATAATACAATATTGGACCAGAACTCCCCCTACAAAAGACACAAACCGATCCAAGAATAAGGCCCTATAGCTTTAAAAAATAATAATAATAATAATAAAAGAATCTGCATAATACCACCACCATAATGGTTCTGTTGCACTTGATGGAAAATAAATCCTTGTATCCATGTCAAGCATATTACCCAGTTTCAGGCTTATAGTTGCATTCAAATCAAAAACTCAAACCAAAAATAATCTTTCACACAGGAAGAAAGCTATTTCAAATTTTTAGTCTGGACTGTACAAGTGACTCAATTATTTACCTAGTTTACGGGTTTTTTCGGCCAGAACACCAAGATAACGTGTAACTCGATCAAGCTTTGCATTAGAGTATTCCTGCAGATCACTTGCTTCTTGTCTCAATTCCAAGTAATCTGCTTTTGCAAGCTGTCCAAATAATGTGAAACAAGTATTATAAATGCATGAAACAACTGCAACATATTTTAGTCAAATCAACCATCCAAACACAGTATAATCTTACATATAGGTGCAAAGTACTTAAAGCTCTAAACGATGTCTTCAAGAGACACTTGCAACTCTTGATCTACCTTGATTCGGATATAACATACAATAGAACAAAGGGATCTCCAATAAATCATACAGCAAGGTACTGTGATTCTAGCTGCCAGCAAAGGCCAAAGAACTTCCAGAGACATCCTGAATTCCAACTCACTATGTGTGAGAAAGGTTCAAGATGAGAGGTAGACTATCAGGTAGATTGATTTTTCATTCACCTCTATTTCCTTTTTTCCTTTTCTTTTTCTTTTTGGTTGCCTTCAGTTTCAATTTTCACAAATCCAACTCAATTTGCATGTATATCTAGACCCGACATAGCATACCTAGCCAATATTATAGTTGAAAGAAATTATTAAAATAGAGGACATCCCAATATAACAGAGTCTTCGCAAACTAGGATAAACAAAATTAGATTTCTCAAACACTCCCCAAAAAGAAGGAACGTGTTAAGATTCATACTAATTAGGCAACCAACTTTCCAACTGCCAGTTGGTAACCTTCCTAGATTTTTAGAATTTCCAGTATTGTCAAGCAGAGTTCATCGTCAACCTTCTTGTGACCTTAGTATCAACCGATTTTTCAGTCCCAATGACGTGCATTAAATTAAGGCAGCAAGCAAATTCATAGTAACCCCAGAAAACCCACCCAATAACAATCAGATCAGCAAGCAAAGTCCTGTGCTCCTAGACTACATTTCTAAAAAAACTTAAATAAACAAGGTCATATATGCCCGTTTCACTATAATGCCTCAACAAATTTACTCAATTTTCAACTCCTACACAAATTCAGATTCACACCTCCAACTCAAAAAGTTTCAAAACCCAACATTGCATATTAATGATACATACAATGCCACAAATGCCAACAAAACCAAAGAGTCTAGCAGTCAAATTCCGATTAAACTTGGTTAAACAACAATAAGAAAAGCAACTTTCAGTTTTCCGACTTCTATTCTCTGTTTCATATTGCTAAGACTGTACAAAATTATTCAAAAAGAACCAAAAATGTTTATCTCTAAAACTCTAGGAATGTAACCTTCTAACACAGCGTCTAACTTAACTATCACACTCAGAGACTATCACTACTTACATTGTAATTAACATCAACTAATCAAGCCACTAGCCACTCAAAACCACCATTAACGAACTCAACAAAATTTAAAAAGAAAAAAAAATTAAACAACTCGAACGTTACCTTAACTTTGTCCTTCAACCGCTGAACCTTAGTGGACAACGCCTGCTTCGACCTCTCCGGAGAATGCGGCGAAACCGACGCCGAGGAGATCGAGTATCGCCGAACGAGAGGTACGACAGCTGGCCTGTTGTCCTCGGGACGCTCGAACGGCGACGTGGATGTCTTCCTCGGCTCAAAACCAGTAACCTCCCAGTTCCATCGGTTCTTATTCTCCGCCATTATAGAAAACCAAACCCTACCACACTCAAAAATTCAAATTCAGAGGGAAAATTTTCAAAACACTCCTTCTCTCGAGATCATCTAATCTTTTGGCTTCGCTATCGTTTATGCTTTGCTTTAATCCTTTCCTTTCTCTCTGTGGTAATAATAACCAGATGAAGGGTGGAGAGAGCCCGGGCAAGGGGACGGTGTCGTTTTGGGAAAGGACGGGTTGGCGCTAAGACACTCTACGAGTGTTTGGTACACAAGTAATTTGTGCTTTGTATTATTGCACGATTCGCTTTCTTACTCTCGATGGTCATGTGAGATAAGGAGGAGGATGTGACGTGAGAGTGCGGCAGTGCGCCGTGACGCGCGTGTTAGTGATTTGCTCCTGCTTGCGCGTCTGCTTTGCTTTTCGCTTGCTGAGCTGGCAACCGGGTTAAGTTGGGTTGGCACGTTGTGATTGGTTCCTGGACCTCTGGCCAAAGCCCCTACTCCCCAACCCGCTCGATTATCCTTTGTTTGTTTCTTAAATGTTGGGTACCCGCCTGATTCATTCAAATTCACCTTTTCTCTCACTCTTTTCTTTTTTGATAATTATATTGAAGTACAAATTATTTGAATAACACAAGATTTTCAAATACGAATTTTTGGGTTATTTATCCTTCTAGAATTTAGATTAAAAAAATTGTTGTAATTAATATTTATTTATTTACTCACTTTTCTGTGTGTTTGTTTTTCTATTGAAATCAACTAACTCGTTTGGGTAAAACTTATTCCCATGATCTCTACTATTTTTAATTTTTTAAATATTTTATTGTTAGAATAATTTATCGTTTTTTAATTATATAGTTTTTTCACATTATTTAAAAGATTATACGTTAATTAATAATACAATTCTTTTATAACACTATAATCATTTGATTTTTATTTTTTGCACTGACTGTTGGTAAATGATTTGATAACATATAAAATTTAGCACATATATAATACTTAAATGATGGTATATATTTCCAATTACTAATTTCAAGATTTTTTTTAGTTATTAAAAAAATAAATTAATATTTATTTTCAAATCTTAAAAAAATGGATAACAAACATAAATTTAAATATTTGTATTCAGACTCAATATGATTTTAATCAAATTTATTCAGATTTTTTAGTTAAAAAACAAAGGTTCCTTACTTTGGATTTTGCTTTCCTTATATCTGTTTGCAATGCTTTTATATCTGTTACAACTATGTTATTTTTAAAAATAATAATTGTGTTAAACCTATATATTCTAATAAAATTATCAATAAAAATAATAAAAATCTTAATAATGGAGATCAATAAATATCAGTAAAATTTTTATTCTATTATAAAATGTTTAAAAAATCTCTTGATTTTAGTAGATCCTTAAAATTTTATTACCATGAGTGGAAGCAATTTGACCTCTAATAAATAATTAAAATCAATAACAGAAATCATTTGGGTCGGAAGCAAAGCAATGAAAGTAAAACGTTTAATTTGCTTTGTGCATTCTGGTGGCGGTACTTATGACTGGCACATCATATCATGTGCACCCCACTGCATGTAAAGTGTAACAGGCATCCAGCTCAGCTCACTTGCATTGGCAGAAAACGTGATTCATCACCAAACTCTAAGCAACCCCCACCACCATCGAATCCAAATTATGAAGTTTTCTTCGTAATTGCCGCAAATTCGAAGAGACCAACTGAGGAGCTCGTGTAGTTGTGGTAATCGAGGCCTAGCTCGACTTTAAAATGTGTCGAGGTGAAATGAATTAATCTCTTGATTGCATGTAAGAGCAAAAATTTTATCATGTCAATCTGATCCGCATCACCACCTTAATAATGTGATTGAATTTCATATAATAATGTTTTATTTGATGTAAATGGATATAATAATATAACTTGTAGTAAAAAGAAAGATAGATTTACTAATTTTATATGATAATGTGTAGGGAGAATTTTTTGGCACCCCCGTTAACACTCGACAATTAACTAGTCTCCCCGCTATTCCATGAGTAACAACAAGACCCTGATTTTAGCCTTAATAGGATCTGTCAAGTATAGTGAATTTTATGGGTAATGGTCGAATTACCCTCGATTATTAAACAACAACATCTTGTTCCTTTCTATGATCACCATCATCGTGTTCCTTTCTATGAGTATTAAACAACGGAAGCAGTAATAATTCTCATTAACTAAAAAAATTAAAAAAAAATAATCGAAAGATTTACTTTAAACCTTCAGATAAATTTTAAAAAAATATTTTACTTTAAATTTTTATTAAACTAAATTTATCATCCAATAATTATTATTATTATTTTTAAATTAATATTTATTCTTAAAAGTCTAGAAGATAAGTCTTAATTTTTGAATAATAAATAATAATTTAATAAAATTTTGAGATTAAATATTTTTTTAAAATTTATGTAGAGGTTATTGTATTTTTCTAAAAAGAAAATCTAAAAACCGCCGCGCTGGCAACAATTGTTGTCACGCCATGTCACTTCAATAATAATATCATTCTCCTCTCTCCAGTTTATTCTCATAAATTAAATGCAAAGGAAGCAGTAGGCCTCTACCGGCAATTACGTGCAGGAAAATATTGATGGGTTAGGAAAAAATCAACTTTCTGTCATTTCGCTAGCTGGGCTGTGATGGACCCATGCAATTTTAAATAGTCAGATTACCAGGGTGCCAAGCCTCAACGCTAGCTATAGAGTTAATGGCCTATTACGTTTCTAGTAAACATGCCCAAATATTTGACATCCAATACGTTCCCAAATCCGAGCCGACCCAATCTGATCCGTTCCCGCACTTATGTTTGGCAAAATAGTGAGATCATGTGCTGTTTGATTTGATAAAAATATATTTATAAATAAAATAAAAATAAAATATTATCGTTTCTATTATTTAATTGAAAAAAATAAACTAAAAAATAAGAATCTCATTACTCCAAAAAAAAAAAATCAGTCATCCCCCACCACCCCATCAATTAATTTTGATTATTGGTAGGAATAAAAAAAAACATATTTTTTTTATTTTATAATTCAAACAAAATTCTAATTTTTTTAAAAGGTAAATTAATTAAAAATATTATAATATTTTAAAAAATATAAATTAAAAATTATAATATTTTTTAAAAAAGTTATAATATTTTTTAAAAAATGTTAATAAATTAAAAAACCATAACATTTTAAAAAAAGGTTAATAAATTAAAAAAATTATAATATGTGAAAAAAGGTTATAATATTTAGAAAAAAGTTATTCATACCCTTTTTCTCGCTACACCTCCTTCGAAAAATGTAAAATCTAAATGTTTAATTTATACATCCCTTAAAATCCCAAAACAAAGCTAATTAAAACTAATATAAGTTATCTTTCCTATTAAAACTAAGATTTAATTTCCAATATTCTTAATTACTTTTTGTCTTTGTATATAAATAGTGATTTTTTTATTATTTTTTAATTAATATAAAAAGTTTATTTTTAATTTGATAGAAGTTCTTAGAGAAAGTAATTCAATTTAAAGATTTTCTTAATAAATTAATATTGAATTTGGAAATTAGGAGTTACTATGTTTTTGGTAATTTGGTTTCAAATTGCAAATGTTTTTAAAATAGACTAACCGATGAAAGAAGTCAAGCAAAAGAAGTAAAACTTGCGTTCAATCCACAATAGAAAGAAGAAGAAGACGAATTTAGGGAGAATTAAAAATCTTTTAAAGTAATTTTATATGGTCAAATTAGTATTATAAATTTTATTTAAAAAAATAGGTGTATAGAAGAATTTTGGGGGTTCAAATAGTCCCACCTTTGGCAAAATTAGATGTGTTCAAAATCTCATCAAATCGATCAATTTAATTCAAATTAAAATAATTTTATATAATTTTGACTAATTAATTGGATTAGATTCAATTTTTTAAAATCTAATGTTATTTGATCTATTTTTTTATTTTCACTTTAAAATCCAATTAAACCAATCCAATCCAACCGAAATTAGAAACAAAAGTTTTATATTTTTAAGTAAAGCACTCGTGATCTAACTACTATCTCACATCATAATTTTTTAATTAAGTTTTTGTTATTTGTTCAGTTTTATATAATATTACTTATTCTAATTATAGTGGCATGATATATTATGGAATTGGATTGAATTAAATTAGATTTCAATAATATTTTAAATTGCATTAGATTTTATTTTTCATGCATCGGATTGGATTAGATTGGATATATTTCCAAGTTCGTATTGGATTGAAGTAAAAATTTGGTAATCCAATTTTTAATTGGATTTATCCAACGAATTCCCCAAAGTGCAATATGTATTTATTCTGATAAAAGAGATCGACACTTCAGTTTGGGGCATGAATAACTGAAAAAATGGTTCAAGACCCATTATGTTATAAAGTTTATATTAGGTGAAATCACTGAAAAATACATAAAAATGAAATTAAGTTTATTAATTTATTTATATTATTGATTAATTATGAACTCTTATTTTTATCTCTTTTGATTTATATCTCTCCAAAATATTTGAATAAAATACATAAAATGAAAAAAAATATTTGATAAGATGGAAAAAATTACCAATAATAAGTGTTTTAAAAACTTTGCAATGATAAGAAAAATACTAAACAATGATTATTAAGCTTGAAAGAGAAAGATAATTAAGTGAAAAAGCATTTAACAAACAATTAGAGTAGATAACTAAAAAAGAAAAAATAGACATTAGATTAAATTAAGGTTATTTTGGGAATATTGAGGGTTTTTAGAAAAAAAATATCATTTTTAAATTTAAATAAAATATGAATAAATAAAATGTTCAAAGTGCTTTTATTGGGTGTAGACAGCATCACCCTAAAAATAATTAGGGTGGGGCTATATGTTTTCAATACCTATTTCTTTAATTGTATTTTTCATGTTTTAAGAATAATTACATGTTTTAATTGTATTTTTAATGTAATAAACTTTAGTTGATTGATTTAAATTGATTATAAAGGGTTTTTTAAAAAAAATTATGCATATTATTATATAAAATATTAATCATGAGTGTACTTAGAAAATGGTTTAGTATGATAGTTTTAGGAGTTCATATAACCCTGTCCAAATAATTAACCGAAATACGAACAAACATGAATATTACAAATATTGCATCTTAAATAAAAAATAAATAAAATAAACTTCAAGATAAATAAGTAGAAAACAATGCTAAATTGAAAACTATACCCATAATTTTTTATTTATTTTATTAACGGACTCTTAATATTATTGTTGGACCTTATCCGACAGTTTAAAATTTTCTTCTAGGTGTTGTACAACTTAAGCTTTTGGTATAAATATTTTCTTACCCTTTGTACACATCCAAGTGTCATTGAACTTTTGTAATCCCTTACTTCTTATTGAAACATTTATAAACTCCAAATACTGGAAAGAGAGGATATGCCAAATTCGCAAGATTAAAAGTGGAATATAAAGATACCACGTCTCTGCTACTCTCGTGGCTGATGAGCAGTTTTGACTTTTCAGATTCCTTTTATAATTGATCCTTTTTTGATAACGAAAATGACAAACAAAGTGCATGGTTCAAACTATAATTATTTGATCTATAGCGTAGAGTCGCACAATTGCTTTGAAATCTCTCTCACCAAGTGCAGGACTCAACAAAGCTTCAAGTCAGCTCCAATTATGATGTTTTCGTATGATATACTACTTTCAAACGACACTTTTATTAATCAACAACTGATCAAGATATTTAGGAAAATCAATAGTTTGGGAAATCAATATACATCAAGCCTTAGAGGATGTGCTTTAAATAATTACAATTGATTGGTTTTATATAAAGGATTGAACTAAGAGAGTAATTTTTAGTAATTTTAGTTGGATAATACGCCATTAAGAGATCAATAACATTGTTAATGAAATTACAATTACATTAAGATTTTAATACTTATAATATTTAAATTAAATTTTTATCTAATTGTCATGTTTTTATATTTAAATTTCATTTAATTAAATCACTGCCATTCAATAGATGATATCATGATAACCTAGTGCTCGTAATTTATTGATAAAATATTTTATTAAAAACATTTTTAAAATATAAGAGAAATTTTATGTAGTAGGTGCCCACCCACTCCCAATTCCACACAAATGAAATGCCTTTAATAAGTGGGGTTAGGTAAAAAATAAGAAACAACATGCTTATTTACTAAATTTTATCAATAAATTATTTTAATAATATAAAAAGGGTAAATGCTTCTTTATTTTTTTAATATATATTAAAACATATTTATTTTAAAAATAAAATAAAATAATTATATTTAAGAACTTATAAGTTATTAGAGCATGACATGACATTGCCAGGGCATAACTAAAATTTGTCTCGAGCGGGCTAAAATAAAATTACTATTTCTAATTTAAAAATTATGAAAAGAGTAAGAAAAAAATTTAAAAAAGTCATAAAAATGAAAACAAATAAAACCACATATTATTTTTAATTTATTTAAGACAAATAACGATTATCAAATCAGTATTTTGAGATTTTTAAGTATGATTTAGTGATTTTTAGTAAAAAATATTGGTTGGAATTAATTGTAAATTTTTTTATAATAATTCATAATTATTTATAACCTAATAGTCAAAAGTTGATGAAAGGACGACAGATAAATTAATATCATAAATTTAAATTAAATAATATAATCCCCATATATTAAACAGTACTAGATGAAATAATTTATCTAGTTTATTTACTAAAACTATAAAATAAAAGGGGTATTTACTCTCAACCCCTATTAAATTTTCTAGTTAATTCAAACATTCTACTGAATTTTAAACTAACACTAATTATCCTATTAAATTTTAAACTAATACTTACCCCCTTAATACTGTAGCACCGTTAGTTAGATTTAACGGTGTTGCAGTAAAACTCATAAAAAATATCATAAACACCCATCT
>JANLJB010002501.1:0-14992 GCA_026212285.1 Bursera cuneata | reverse complement strand
CAATTTTAATCAAGGGAAAAATCGAATTTTTTAAGTTTATATATGTACCTCAAGACTCTTTTATGTTTATTATGTTTCAAGGATAGTTTCATATTTTTATAGAGTATTTAAAATGTTGTATTTGAGCTAGACTTAATCAGGGGTATAGTAGTTTTTTTTTTTAATTCTATTATTTTATCAGTTAACAAAAAAATGTTTATTGATGATTTTGAATAAACTTAAGCGGTCTAGTTGATTAAAGTGTCAAACATACTTTCCGTTGGAAATTAAGTTAATATGTGAGGGAAGTGTTTGGTATTGTCCCCCTTACGTAATTAATTTTTTGCTTACCCTTAAAACTTGCTCTAATCTATTTACCAAAATACCCTCTTTTGTTACTCTGTTACTTAATCGAAAATGTTAATTGATGATTTTTAGTAAATCTCAGGGGTCTAATTGATTAAAGTATCAAACATATTTTTCGTTTAAAACTAGGTTAAAACATGAAGATATTATTTGATATTACCCCTTCTCACTTTCTTTTAATTATTCGGCAAATAAGAAACTGTGTCATAATTTGGTACCAATTTCAATGTCCTTGAATTTAAATTAAGCTAACAGCGATAGATTAAACTTGAGAGGTACAACCGTACAACTGTACGGTGAGACTTTTCGTCTGAAGGAACTGTAGTTGGTACGCAAATCTTAAGGAAAAAGATAAGCAAAATTGCCAACTTCACAAGAAAAGAAACAGTGAGCCAAGAAATGTCTATGTATGTGAATAATGCGAAAGTTTAGGTGAAACGAGTGTGTCACGCCCATCTTTATATGTACTTCTATGAATTTAATGACAATATATCGTTTTCTAATATGGCCGTGTATATTCAATAACTACTAAAAAAAAAAAATTATTGTAGTAAAAAGATGATTTTATTGACCTAACTCTTATAATTAGAGACGAGTCAACCTTTATAATTGAGAAATCTGAAATGCTAGGCCATGCTCTCTCTGTTAGTCGTCATTCCTGTCCTTGCTTGTCATAGCAACGCACACATCATATGCAAGCAGTGGCGTAATTTCTTGTGGGATGGATCAGACTGCATCTGACCTAACTTTTAGAAAAAAAAAAGCATTTGATTTTGTTGTCAGCACATTATTTCTTTTTACTCTCCTTATAGATGCTCATGCAATTATTTATTATATGAAAACCTATCAAGAGATATAATAGAATCATATTATTATTATTTATTATTATCTAACGATAATTATGAATGTCATCGTTAATTATTTACCATATTGATATATTGAGGATCTTGTCTCATAATATTGATATTGAATACTGTGATTTACAAAAAAAAAAAATCTTAAATTTTTTTTCCTCTCTCTATTGTATTCCATTATGGAGAGAAAATCTTTAAATTTAGTCAAACACAAAAAAAAAAATCTGCCTATGCCACCGTATATGCAAGCCTCCATCAAAATACTGTTCTTAAATTATCATTAATTGAATTGAGCATTAGGTGTTGGTTATTATGTTTGAATTGGAAATATGTGTATTATATAGGTTTGTAAAGACATAATGTTTGATTTGTAAAGACATGATGTTTGATTTGTAAAGACACAATGTTTGATTTATAGAGATACATAAAGAGTTATAATTGTTCATCTAAGAGTTATACATTTGTGTAAAGTTGCAATGGTTTACTAAGAGTCATATCTTTATGTATAGTTACAATGGTTTATAAAAGGTTATACCTTTACWTAAGAGTTATACCTCTTTGTAAAGACACATGAAGAGGCATCTAATTTTCTATAAATAGGGGACAAATGTTTTGTATTTCTGTTGTTGAAAATCCTTGTATTTCTTCATTCATATTTGAGAGAGTTACAATAAGTCAGTTTGTCAGATTTCTAAATTGGTGGTATAAATTCAAGAAATAGCGGTTGTATCCTTGGAACAGTCTCCTGAAGATCTTCAATCACCAGAAGAGGAGAAATACTGTTTTAGGACATTGTATTTTATATACAAGCCTCCGTTCCTACAAGTTAGTCTTTTATTGTTGTTTATTTTATTTATTCATATAATATTTTTTTATTTATTTATATCACTAATTGTTGTATTCCAACATTAGGGATTTTCTTTTTAAATTTTAATCTAATAGCTTCCAATAACTTGATCGTATTAATGGTTTAATTCGATAATATCATCGACATGATTTTGATACATAACCCATGACGTAAGCCCTGTGGGCAGCTTCTACATCGGAGAATTGGGTTATGGCTCTTGGTATGAGAAGGGACGGCATTCATTAAACACAACCATTTGATTGTGGCAGTTTGATTGGGTCAACGGCACATTGTTTGACTCCAAGTTGAGGTACAATTCTTCGTTTATATGACGCGGCTTTGACGAATTTGTACAAGCGGCGGAATTGTAGGACAACTATTCAATGCTAGGAGCCCAAAAGGAAAGTGAAACTATTTTGTCCACTTGAAGGTAAAAAGGTCAGAAAACGCAACACATGGACTCTGGCTACTTGAGCTGCTTGACTGACTTTGAGGTTCACATTTGGACAATCTCACTTGTCTCCTCTAAGATTAAAAAACATATACACACTTTTAAAAACTTTATAGATAAAGATAATTAAGTTAAAATCAAGAGCATAATCAATTTCGTACTTTATATATATATATATGTATGTATATATCTTAATGATATTGTTCTACTTTACTATTAAGTCTTCTAATTAGTGACAAATTAAATATTGAGAAAAAGAAAGAAATAAATAAATATAAGCAGAGTTTATTGACTTGGTAGGTTTGTATAAATACTTCTGGTAGAGCCGGCCATGTATACTGTCAAAGTAAAAGTGATGAATCGACCTGTGCATCGAAGACCGATTTGTCTGTTGAATATTGATCATGCATTTAGAAACCCACCAAGTTGCTGCATCACATCATTTAAGGCTTCAATTTCAAACATGTTATATATATGTATATGTTTTCAGTCCATTAATTTTAACATAAAGTGTAATTTGTTAAAACGATAAAGGTTTGTGATCATTATAGATCATCACAAAACCTCTTATAGTTAACAAACATTAACATATTCATAATCCATTGATGGTAGAATAGGTTGTAGAAACTTTTCAGGAGACCATTATCATCTTTTTTGGAGAAACATGTGAGGTCTAGAAGCAGAAGAATTATAAGTCAACTATAAAACATGCCAAACTTGACTTTTAATTTTCTAGTCCAAGAAGTAAGGAAACGAGAATTACTATGCAATGCCTATCAAATTAATGTATAACTAATTAAAATGATGTCTGTCTATGGAAAGGAAAAAGTCATTGTTCCTGCTATTGATTTGATCACAACAAATTATAGTCAAGTCTACCTTTACGAATCTTCTTCTACCAAGACAAATTTAACCATTCGCCAATCTCTCTTTTCTTGATGCTAATGGTCCTGACGGTCCCCAAAGCATTATTTCAACCATTAATTGCGTTCATCTTACCCGATTAACACGACACAAACATCTTATTATTCGTTACGATAGAAACGTTCTCTTACTATATCTCTGATACATCATATATAAATTAACATCGAGTTTAACGTATATATTAAGATATGTATTTTTTTAAAAATAAATAATTTTAAAATTTTTAGGTCTTAATAATATAACATTTATTTTTTTAATTTATTTTTTAACACATATCTTGAAGTGAGCCCAAATTTCAAAATAATTATCGGTTTTGTAGTATTTGTATTTTCTAGTCTTCTTTTTTCTTGGTACGTGTAATGTTCATGCATGCATTTCATATAGATTTTAGTTGCTAAATCGAGAGATTTGTTGGACAAATTAGATTTCAAATCTCACCTAACAAGGAAAAAAAAATGAAGTGACATGAAGCAAAAGTTTATCTATTTTCTTTATTTTCTCTTCTAGCCATTAAAATATATAGTTAAAACTATGGGCAATTGAAAATATTAATTTATAATATTTAGTCAAACAATTAGACAAAACACAAATAATTAAGCTAACTTTTACCAACTTAATCTTAGTTTTAATTTTTATTAATTAGTCATATCTTACATATCTTCTATTTTTTTAACAAAAAAATATTGCTTTAAAATGATTTTTATGTAGTAAAATAAAAAAATGGTCAAGTTACTGGGATTTAATTTTTTTGACTTAATTTTACATACTTCTTGATAGCTATTCATTTTTCTAATGGTGAAAAAAGTTGCTGAGTTGACATAAAAAAAAAAATTTATTTTTAACTTTTCTTTCCTACCCACAGATTGTAATAAATCAATGACTATCAAGTAGTGTATGAAATTAAGTCAAAATAATTAAATTTCAATAGCATGAATCATTAAAAAATATATTCAAAATGATAATTATACTCTATAAAAATGATAACGTCCTTGCTAGTTGCTGCTATGATACAAACGAGACACCAACTCTTTGTGAAGTTCAAATAGCTATTACTCGTTAACAGTTGCTGCAAATATTACAGGAATTAATAATAAGAAATGATCTTAAAGTTGAATTAACTAGCGAAGTTTCACTTTCAATTATATGATTAAAAAAATAAAATAAGTATCTATTAAGCAAGCACACACGACTAGATTTTGTCTTCTAATTCATATCCATGTGGAGACAAACCTAACAAAAGGAACTTGAAATAAAATAAATATTAAATACTAATTCAATATTCTTGGCCGTCAAAAATAATAGATCGTAATTGAATGTTTCTATTCGGAGTATTAGCTTCATTTTGACTCAAATTAAAACGTGTGATTAGGAGATATATACGTACAAACACAATGACACAAAGGTAATAAATAGATGACAACAATTAAATATAAATAATCTTAATTTTAAATGTTAAATCTTGTTCTAATAATAACAGTTCAATGTACATGCCCGTATAGAGGAATATAATCGAATGGTTGAAAGGGAAAGCCAAAGTCAAAACATTTTTTTTTCTTTAATATAATAATTATGACTTAACAATGAGACAAAGTATGATTTGAGCGTGGAATTTAAAGGCTTTCTCGTCCCTTTAATCAAAACAAAAGCATCCATCCATCTTTATTGTCTGTTGACTTTCATGGCCAAATATTATGTGTTCTCTTTATAATAATTTAACTTACACTTTCAAGGTGACTCCATATGCCATGAAAAAATGCCATATATAGGCATTGGGGCCTTCTCTGAGCATCGTCATTATGTTTGCTATTAGAAATTGATTCATATGTAGTAGTAACAGTAGATTAATTTAATTGTATGTAACACATGGCATGGCCCCTATTTATTTATCGTGAGAAAGATAAATCTGACAGTCGACTTCATTAAGTTTTATACGTTTTTCCAACTATTTTATCAACTGAACTATCAAGTTTGTATCAACAAGTATAGTTCTGCGCTGAGCATGCAAATACTCGATAGAAAGAAACTAGAAAATAATCACTTAAAAGTCTCAGAAATTAATAATGAACGCTCTCAGCCAATCTGACCAACCAAATTAACAAGCCGGCTGGGCAGAAACCAAAAGGATGTGGTGAGTGTTTTCTTCTTCATATATCTTATTTATTATAATATTATTGCGCTATGCTCATCTAAAATTTTGCTATCTTGACTTGAACAAAAGAACTTTGAATTAAGTGCTTCTTATACACACATTCAAGGAAGAAAATTGACAAGTCATCGAGAAGGGTCGCTTTTGCTTGTGGTACTGTAACTCTTCTCTATATATGAACAATGAAAACTGCAATTCACAATCATGAACTTTTTGAAGCTAAAAAAGATTAATATATACAAGTCCCCATCCAGCCTGTGTGAACACTGAGACTAAGAATTATCTTATACCAAAGAAAATAATTAAAAAGTGGGAACTTGTGCCTCCGTGTGTGGCCAAATTTCCAATTGCAAAAGCATTTCACATCTGGGTCTAACATGTGCATCAAGGAAAGCTAGGCTCTGTACATACTTTCTTATATGCTTTTTGGCTTTTTCTAACTAGTGATGATGAGTAATTGCTTGCATCAGTAGTAAGTGTTTCACACCCATTCTATGGATTGCTTTTCTTCAGAAAATTCCATGGAAAACTATAGGCAAAGAGTGTGTATATATATATATATATATATATATATATATATAATTAATATGCCCCAACTCTTTGCCAAACTGTTATCTAGATTGGCTTCTAGCATCCATTCATTGTCAAATCAAATACATGTTCCGGTATAACAATGCAGAGCAAGGAAAATGGGTGGTCTTGTCTCTTTTTTCACTACAATGGGCTTGACCCATTCCTTCTCTTTTCATGGCCCATTTACTTTTTTTTTATATTTATGAGAGTCCACATAGTAACATACAAAATTAGAAAATTGAGCATTATTAGTATTCTTTTAATAAAGGGCTACTTTGGTTGACCTACCATGACAAAATAAAAAATCAACTATGTCCTTGTAATTTTAGAAATTTCACCCTCTTTTTTATTTAAGCATTTAAAATAACAGAAAAAAAAAAGCTTAAAGTACATCAAATACTAAAGTACCCCTAAGATGATTAATTTTGTCTTATTTAATATGAAAATTTTGAGAAATGACATGATTTCGTTCACCTAAAATTTAATCAACTATTTTTGTTTGCATAAATTATATTTTACTAATATTAATCGGCATGAAAATATTGATAAATTGATGTGATTATTAGATTTTTAGATTAAATGGCTAGATAATAACAGCAGAGGAGGTTAGCAAAATTTCTAAAATTGTACGGGAAGTCGTTGATTTTCTTGTTAAAGATCAAGGAAGATTAGTCGAATTATTCCTTCAATAAATTAATGTGATTGCTTATTCGTAGATAGAATAAATTAATCTAATACTAAATGAGTAAAAAATGAACCTTTTTAAAACTTTTACAACTAAAAGGAACCTCTTCTATTTTTTACATCGAAAATAGATTCATTTGATAATTTTTGAACAAAATTATCCTTCAACTTAAAAATACAAAACTCTCTCTATATTTTTTATTCATAAACCCTTTTATGGCATGCTTGACAGTCGCTTGTTAGCTTTGATGTATTGATGTCCACAAAGGAGATCGTGAAATAAATGGTAGAAACATCGTAGGACAAGCATACATTTTAGTTTTGGAAATTTAGGGTTTGAACTTAGCAAAATCTTGAAAAATCATGATTTGCGTAAATGGTTTTGAGATTAATATATCTCCAATAATCAACATCTGTCCCAACAACTAAATCTAGACTACATCTAGGTTGTTGAGACAACGAGACTCCAACCTAAGAGAATATAAAAATATGGGCAACTAAAGCTTAATTTGAAATCTAGATTATCTTAATTCAAGTAATTTATTAAGAAACCTGTAAGTAAGTGAGCCAGCAAGGAGAGATTTCTTTAGAGTATGGTTAATTATATGAGGTTCACCAACTCCACCAATTTGGGATCCAATGTGACATATGATTATGTGCTAATTAACCACTACATTATCATTATGCTAATATATCTTTGCCCATTAGCATAATACAATTAACATCAAAGGTTCAATAAATCTATTGAAAAATCATCTCAAATATTTTTATTTCATAACAAAAATAACTATCAATAATATACTTTGATGTTTGGTTTTGTTACTGATAAATTGTCAAGAATAAATAGATATGAAAATGAAAAATTCTTGATAAAGTATGACGAGTATAACACATCATTCTAATCAAACAAGACATGAGAATTAAGAAGTGAAATAAAAACATTTATATTGTAATAACTACATGTAATATTATATATCTTTTACGATTATTCAAAAAAATCTTTAATTTTAAAAGTGAGTGTGTTTTTTTTTTTTTAATTTTCAGTTTAATCATCCTAATCTTAGCTCAAATAATTATGGTTATTTTTATTTTATATTGGTTATGTGCTGAGTAATTTTAAATAGATCAAACAAATGCAACCAATTTTTTTTTTCTTTTTGTGTCATTATCATATTAGGTTGGATTTTATGTAATCTTTTTTTTTATCCAATAAAAATATGAAGAGTGTTTTAAAAGGTTGATGCATAATCGTGGTTTGGAGCTGAGGCCCAGGATCCGACCTGCCATTTTGTCAAATTTTTTGCTCCATCTGGCCCCAACCAGAGATATTTCTTCTTTAAAGTCAAGGCATAGAGTTGAGGCATCTAATAAAGAAAAAGGGTCCACGATGTTGATAGGAAAACCACACTGAAAGCATTTATTAAAACTTAAACTTAGTACACCCAAACTCAAAGTGCTTAAAGGAAAAAAAAAAAAGGCATTTAGTACATGAACTATAAATTACAGTAAGGAACAAAGTAAAGGGCACGTGCATTCAACAACATTGAGCCATCTCGGCTCTAGCTCGCTAGTAATCTAGAGGGGGTAAATAGAGCTCAAGGACCTTCTTCCAGGATGGCCTGTTGCTAATATCATCCCACCAAGCACTCACATGCTTCCTGTCTCTGATCATGTACTCCTTCTCCATTGGACCAACCAAGTATTGTGTAAATGGGAGGTGACTCAGATCAGCTAGGCTGAAGAAATCTCCAGCCAAGTACTTGCTTTCTGATAGCCTTTTCTCATAAACGTCAAGAACTTTCCCAAGCTTCTCTTCACTCTCTTTTATCAACTTTTCATCCCGAGGAAATCCCAGCTTGGAAGAAAATAGTATTTGAATGGTCATTTCATAAATTGGTGGTTGAAAATTGTGTGCCTCGACCTCTAACCATTGTTCAACAAGACCTCTTTCTTCTATGGTTCTTCCAAGCAGATCGGTTCCTTGAGACTTGTACTTCTCTGCATAGTACCTTATGATAGCTCGTGATTCTGCTCATAGTTACATGACAACAATCAATATTCATCACAATTTCATAGGAAATGTATATTTAAGAGAGAAACAGAAGCAAAAGATATTATGTATTACCATATAAGGTATAATCGCCATCTTGAATGACAGGAACTGCTCCAAAAGGCTGGATTTTCATAAGAAATCAACCGTTAATTAATCAGAAAATGAAACCAAAACTATATATAATCAAAAGGGTTTTATGTAAAGAATCTGAAAATTAATTTTACCTGCAATTTGAGGTAGTCAGGAGATCTGTGTTCTCCTTTAATGAGATCAACTGGAACAGTCTCAAATTCTATTTCCTTCTCGAACAGGCACACCATCACCCGCTTAGGGGAAGCGTAGGCTGGGCCGTACACCTTTACCACCATTTGTGATGCTTATGCTGCGCTCTCAATTACTTTCTACCGGAGCTTTAAGAGTGAATATTGTTGTTTTAATAAAAACAATCTGATGTCTATTTTATTGTGATCAGTGAGGACTGTGTAACATCATGATAATATAATAATAGTAACTAAAAACAAAAATGAGTTAATCATTTTTTTTTTTCTTTTTTAGAGAATCTTACCCTAGAATTCACCCATAAAAAGACAGTTCAGGTCGAATGGTAGGTGGGGTGGCGTTGTTATCATCATTGCATCCTATCCACGTTGTTCGAAGTCATTTCGCCAAGCTTGCAAGAAAAATTGGATTTTTTTCCTTCTGTGATAAGTATAATTAGACGTAATCATCCTTGTAGTTTACCTCGTATAGAGACGAAGGAGACAAGGAAGAAGAGGAAACTAGAGTAAAGACTAAAGAAGTCAAGCATTGGTTAGCCAGACAATGTTGAAAACATGTACTGGACTACAAAAAATTTGAAGTACTAAACCTTCATTTTTGGAAATATATATGATATGTTTGTACTAAGCAAAAACTTGAAATATGAATTATAAATGATTTTCAAGTTTCTAAACCCAATAATCACCAGCCACCACAATGCCCTAATTAAAGGATCGAATTAGGAGTACTGTGACTAGCTAGCGCTGTTGAGTCTCAAACCAATAGATTATGAGCTCTGCAACCAAATCTTTAGACTAAAAAATATATATGTATATTATTAATTCATGATGCATGTAATTTAGCTTGAATGATTTTGTGACAATAGCCAGACAACATTCGGATATTATTTTTATGATTTATACAATTTTTGGAATGTTGAAATAATTTTGATGATTTAAATTGATAGTTTCATAACTATCAAAAAAAAAATCCAATTCCACTGGGTAGAGATTACTATAATCTCTCTTCTATAATTAATCTTAAAGTCCTAAAAAAAAAAAAAATTCCAATTCCATTCGCAGGCATTCCACTTTAATATTAACAGCAGCGGCGGCTATTCTCATTTTGATGGATCTTGCATACACTGAAACCTTTATTGAAGGACAGTCCTTAAGCGTGCCTTTGGTTTATTTTTTGTGTGCCAGTGTGTCTTTAGTTTGCATTTGTGGGCCCGCGTGCCTTGGGTTTACCTGTGTTGGGGGACAGTCCACTTTAGACGTAAAGGATTTTCTTCCTGGATGGCCTGCTGCTAATCTCATCCCAACAGGCACTCACGTGCTTCCTGTCTCTAATCAAATACTCCTTAAGTGGACCAACCAAGGACTGTGTAAATGGGATGTGACTCAGATCAGCAAGGCTGAAGAAGTCTCCAGCCAAGTACTTGCTCTCTGACAGCCTCTTCTCATAAATGTCAAGAACTTTTCCGAGCTTTTCTTCGCTCTCCTTAATCACTTGCTCATCAGGAGGAACACCAAGCATTTTGGTTTTAAATAGAATCTGAACAGACATTCTGACTCCCAAATGTCTATAAAAGAAAAAATACCCCAACTGACTAAATCCCTTTTTGGCATCTCATCAAACAAAGATTGAGCATCATCCATTTTCCCATACTACACACCCGTCAAAAACAGAGTTCCACGAAATCAAGTCTCTTTCTGGCATTCTCTCAAATAGCTCCTAAGTAATATAGAKCCCGCCACAAACACCATAAAAAAAATCAGAAYTTTTCACCTAATCCTTTACAAACATCCCACCAACCACGAAAATCGAAGCAATCCACGCAAAACACCATTAGTTTTCGGTTGTTTATGAACACTACCACCACCACCACNCACCATCTTCATGTCAGGGCTGAGAAGAAGATTAAAAAAAAAAGATGAAGAGAGAATGAAGAAAGCTGTGAGGAAGAAGATTCAGGTGTTACTCATATACTTGAAGATGTGATGGGAGAAAATTGTGGTGGTCGCTGTTGCTTGTGGGTGAATGTGACGCTAGGCTGGGCTTCCATGGCGGCTTTAGCACCATGTTTGGCGGCATTCTGGTGCACTAACTGACTTGCTGGCGACTGTAAGCTCCGGTGATGATTTGTGGTGGCTCTAACTTTGAAGGGAGTGATTGACGATTTAAGTGGTCGCTTTAGATTTAGGTTCGTCTTTTATTTTTAAAAAATTGTTGACTGTGTTTTAGCTAGACTGATATATCCTTTGACCGTTTAGCATTAGTAACACCGTTTGAGCTTACGCAACTTACCAAAGATTTGTTTGAAATTTGAGGATGGAGAGAGTGGATGAGAGTGGGGTCAAATTTTCTGAATGAAAATTTGATTGACAAAATCTAAGGGGTTGGTNGATATTAATTCTTTTACCAATGCTCAACCTACAGTTCGATTAGTAGGAGCGACTAGTAGATAGATCTAGGATAAAGAAACTAACAAGGAAAACCTCATTGAAAGCATTTATTAAGTTACTCAACCAATAATTGAGTCCATTTGGGAAACACACAAAACGAAGAAAAATTAAACAGCATTATTGGAGGACTAGACAATCCATCTAGTGCTCAAGCTCAAGGACCTTCTTCCAGGATGGCCTACTGCTAATCTCATCCCACCAAGCACTCACATGCTTNCCTGTCTCTGATCAAATGCTCCTTCTCCAGTGGACCAACCAAGTACTGTGTAAATGGGATGTGACTCAGATCAGCAAGGCTGAAGAAGTCTCCAGCCAAGTACTTGCTCTCTGATAGCCTCTTCTCATATATGTCAAGAACTTTTCCAAGCTTTTCTTCACTCTCCTTAATCACTTGCTCATCAGGAGGAACACCAAGCACTTTTGGACCAAATATAACTTGAACTGTTAATTTGTAAACTTGTGGATGAAAGTTGTGTGCTTCAACCTCTAGCCATTGCTCCACAAGCCCTCTTTCTTCAATAGTTTTTCCAAGCAGATCAGTTCCTTGAGACTTGTACTTCTCTGCATAGTACCTCATAATAGCTCGTGATTCTGCAAAAAATTACAATCAATTCATCACAATTTCAAAGAAAATATAAGAGAGAAACAAAGAGCAAGGAATAAGAGAATCTGTATGTTACCATATAAAGTATAATCTCCATCTTGAATGACAGGAAGTTCTCCAAAAGGCTGGATTTTTGTCATAAGAATTGAAGCGTTACTTGATCAGAAAATGAAACCGAAATCATTTATTACATATAATCAAAGGAGCTTAATCTGACCTGTAATTTGAGGAACTCAGGACCCTTGTGTTCCCAGTTAACGATATCAACTGGAACAGTCTCAAATTCAATTCCCTTCTCAATCAGGCACATCATCACCCGCTTCGGGGCAGCAGCGATTGGACCGTACACCTTCACCACCATTGCTGTTACTTACGCTAATTTCTTGAAAAGCTTTGAGACCAACTTGTTGTGGCGTTGACCGATAACTTATCTCTAATTTATAGGCAATTAGTGATCATGGTACTGTCATCTTAGACAAGTCAAGCGTATCAAATGGTGCAGAAAACTCCGAATTTTTTATCATTCATAATAAAACTGTTGTTGTCTAACTAAGAATCATTGAGGACAGCACAAGAACAAAGTGGAGCCCAGACGATTTCATGTATTTTTCATTTGACTTATTTTAAAATTTGTTTTATATTGCATTATATTCAATAATTTTTATATTTATAATACAATTCTTGAGTTAATTTAATACTTTTTACGATAACAATATAAAATTTATGTGATTTTAATATTATATATAATTTTTATAATATTATCTATAACCACCCACCAGAACAAAAGTTTGTTTATACCTTTAAGGGTCTATGTACTCATATAAGTCTAATGGTAATAATTTTTTAACGAATAATTATTATTGACCATCCCTACCTTTTCATTTTTTCATTCATACGAGACTTTTATCCCTTTTATCTTCTCTCATTTTTAAGTTTTGAAAAAAATCTCTTCTCAAGTCCTCCAATTAAAAATTCTGTTAGTTAATATCTATTAATCTTCATATTTTAATAAATTTACTATTTTACCTTTACTAACACATATAAAAAAATGATTTAATTTTTAAAGGACAATATTAAATTAAATGACCAATTATCTTTAACACATATTACAATTATTTTTTTATGTACAATATTAATACATATTGATATTTATTTCAAGAGTAATTTAAAAAAGTAAGGTTTTTAATTTTTTACCCAAGAGAGACACATGGTAAAGAGTTTGAGAAATCCTCAGTGTCGCCCCTCTTCTCTCAAATCTCCCTTCATTATGCAGAAGAGTTCTACAGACACAAATGCCCTCCCATATCAGTTTAGAGGGTCGACAAATACACCCAGAAGACATGAGGTTTAGAAAACCCTAGAAACTAGAAAAGGTAATCAAATTAGTTTATTTTTCTTTTCAATTAAATTTTAAAAATTGTACAATCCTCTCACGGGAAGGTTTCAGCACTTGAAAAGATCTCTCCTTTTGAGATCTAACAGTTTCCGGTCCAGTGAGGGATCCAACCTACTGAGGATATGACCCAAATAAAATCTGGCCTAGTTAATTTCAAAGTCCACGAAAGGACTTTGTCACTGCGTCCGATGTTTGGACATGTGGTTTTATGTCACATGGGTAAACCAGCAAATTCTATCATTTCTCACGTTAAAGTGCAAATTTCTGCCCAAACAAGAGTTATATTTTTAATCTATTTCCAATTATTTGTTGTGCATAAATATTTATAATAATTTAACGTGTAATACAACGACAAAAATTTTATTCAAAATAATTCAAAAAAGAAAACGTAATATTATTTTTTTTCACTTAAATTATTATGAAATATATGCATAATAACTATTGGGTACATATATTTTACATGCTTTTTATTGTTATAAAGTTATTACCTTTAGTGTTTAATTCCTTTAATTAATACTTTTTCTTTTCCTTGTACTTATATAAGGAAGTAAAATAGGATAAAATTATGAGAATATTGATGCGAAGAGGGATTTGAAGCTAAAAGATTAAAAAACGATGTGACTTCAAGCATTTATTAAAGATCCAACCCGGATACACACAATCCATCAGAAAACAAACAGAACAAAGAATCCAGAAAACCAAGAACAGAGTCCTGATTCCTGATACCTTAAACAAAAAATGAAAAGCAAGCAGTGAACTGAAGGACAATCCATCTAGTGGTGAAGCCCAAGGACCTTCTTCCAGGATGGCCTGCTGCTAATATCATCCCACCAGGCACTCACATGCTTCCTGTCTCTGATCAAATACTCCTTCTCCAATGGACCAACCAAGTACTGTGTAAATGGAATGTGACTCAGATCAGCAAGGCTGAAGAAGTCTCCAGCCAAGTACTTACTTTCTGATAGCCTCTTCTCATAAATGTCAAGAACTTTTACAAGCTTTTCTTCACTCTCCTTTATCACTTGTTCATCTGCGGTAGTCCCAAGCAATTTGGCATTAACTAGAATCTGAATAGTCAATCTGTAAACTGGTGGATGAAAGTTGTGTGCCTCAACCTCTAGCCATTGCTCCACAAGCCCTCTTTCTTCAATAGTTTTTCCCAGCAGATCAGTTCCCTGAGACTTGTACTTCTCTGCATAGTACCTCAGGATAGCACGCGATTCTGCAAACAATTAAAAGAGAATAATCAATTCACTGGGATTTCACATAACATTTAAGAGAGAAAGAAAGAGCAAAGAATAAGAGAATCTGTATAATATTACCAAATAAAGTATAATCTCCATCTTGAATGACAGGAAGCTCTCCAAAAGGCTGTAATTTGAGGAACTC
>JANLJB010002496.1:0-13394 GCA_026212285.1 Bursera cuneata | reverse complement strand
AAAAAGTTGTAGATCTTTTGAAGATATAATCATACTACACATTTAGTCATAATCTGACGGCTTTCTCATCAATAATGCAACTGGAAACTGATGATAAGAGGGAACTTAGTAAAAATTTAGCACTGTACTGGAATATTGTAAATTATACCAGAATTAAAGGGAGCTAGAAAATGCTAAATTTTTAAAGGGAACTAGCATGTTAGGGAATCAAGCCATTAACTTCTAAATCAAAAATGTTAATTTTCAGGTGAATCTCTTTTTCCCCTTCCCTGTAGATTAATATAGATTTTAATTTTTATTTATTTTCTTATGTGCTAATTGGGGATAGCCATGATTTCATGATATCTCTCTCTAGTGTTATCTTTATATTTTTCTTATTTATTTAATTTTAATGGGTGCTTGGTCTCCCTCCAGTTGATTAATTTACTTAAATTCTTAATAGGTTCACTTTGTGCAGTCTGAATATACATGTAGACATCATCATTCGAAAATGATCAATAGGAGGTACGTATATAAATTTCTTTTAATTCTTAATGATTATATAAGGCTATGGTGTCTGAAGATGTAACCTTACTGCAAAAGGGTTGATGTCACTGCAGCTTTTTATTGGTTTTTTGCTTTTATCTTCTTTTATCATTGTACTTTAACTTGTTACTACCTGCTAGATGGTCTAACCTACACTATACTTAGATTAGTTTCTTACCTGCTTGGGGTGGGGGAAGTGTTGGTTTCATCTGCAAAACCTAGGAAAGTTAGCAGATCCCTAGTGAAATTTTTATCAGCTAATACCATACTGTATGTCCAGGGTTTGAGCATAAAGATACATTCTGATTTTAGGGTTTCTGAAACTGTTTTAGTTCAAAATTTTGGAATGAAGTTTACGTAACTTTTCAGTTAATTTAAAGATTTTCTGATCAATACTCTTCATTGAAAACCTGATAGATTATACTTTATGATTTATGTAAGTTTTTTAGAGAAAGAAGAATAAAGAACAGGCTTACAATCTCAACTGAAAATTAGAGACAAAGTCTTATCTTTAACCTAAGACCAATTACATGCTAAACATAAAAAAAAACAAATTAACTCCTAAAGACTAGGAACAACACTGCAAATAAATATCTGCTAAACAGTTTTTCACCAACACGTGGACTAATGCAGTCCTTAAAGCATTTATCTAACACTCCTCCTTGCTTTAAGAATTGCAAACTTCAAGTTTTTGCCTTAGAATTTGTTGAATGGTAAAGGCTTATTTAAGACATCAGCCAGCCACTCTTCGATCTTCCAGTATATTAGAGAAGAATTACAACACCATTTTTTTTGCACTTCCCTCAAGAAGAAAAGCTTGATGTTGAAGTGTTTAGTTTTCCATGAAATAGAGGATTGTGAGAAATTGCTATTGCAGCTTGGTTGTCCACAAACACTTTAGTGCCTTTAGTTTGTTCCAAATGCAAGTCAACCAATATTTTCCACAACCATAATGCTTATGCTGTTGTAGCAGCCACAAACTCTGCCTCTGCAATAGATTGAGCCACAACATCCTGCTTTTTTGAACAACATGAGAAATTTTTTGAGCCAAGACTGAAACAGTATCTTGAAGTACTTTTCATGTCATCAACAGATCCACCTTAATCACTGTTAGAATACTTGAGCAATTTTCTATTTTGACCCTTCTAAGACTTCACTCCATTGTTGACAGTTCCTTTGATGTATCTAACAACTCTCTTTGTTGCCTTTAGACGCGCCTTACTAGCACAGTGCATAAACCTTGATAGAATACTTATAGCACACAAAATATTAGGTCTTATGGCTGTAAGATATATCAAACACCCGATTAAGCCTTTGAAGTATGTTTCCTTCACTCTTTCAACCCCATCATCTTTGATTAGTTCTTTTTGGTTCATCAAAGTGCTCATCTCCTTGCAGTCTTCCATGTCAAATTTCTTGAGAATCTCCTTTGCATTTTTCTTTTGGCAAATGAAAACCTCATCCTGTTCTGCGTGATTTCCAGTCCAAGAAAATAGATCATTAGACTAAGGTTTGTCATTTCAAAAGCATGCATCATATCTAACTTGAATTCATCAATAAGCCTTGTGGTGCTCACTATAACCAGAAGATCATTCACATAAAGAGACATAACAAGGATTTCGATGCCATTGTGTTTGACATAAATAGTAGATTCTGATAGACTTTTTGCAAAATCTGTGCTAAGCAAATGGTCATCAATTCAACTATACCAGACCATTGTTACTTGTTTAAGACCATAAAGTGCATTCCTTAGCCTATAGACTTTGTCCTCTTTGCCTTTCACCATAAAGCCCTCAGGTTGTTCTACATAAATTTCTTCTTGAATAATCCCATTAAGAAATACTGATTTGACATCCACCTGGTACACTTTCTAGCCTAATTGTGCAGTAATAGCAAGAAGTAACTTGATTGTGTCAAGTCTAGCAATTGGTGCAAATGTATCAGAATAATCCACACAAAAAATTTGTGCATACCACTTAACCATGAGCTTTGCTTTATGCTTGTTGATTGAACCATCAACATTTAGCTTGGTTCTAAACACTCATTTCACCCCAATTACCTTTCTATCTTGAAGTTAATCAACAAACTCCTAAGTTTTGTTCTTCTCAATCATAGACAGCTCCTCCTTCATTGCAGCTATCCAATTTTGATCATTTTTAGCCTCATTGTACTCAGCAGGTTCACATACCGCCACATTGCATTTACGATGTATGTTAGAGAGCAATCGAGTGCCTCTAATTGGTGGATCATCCTCTATCTCATTTTGCCATGAGTGTGTTTCCTACCTTTTAAAATTCTTGATATGCAGTTTATTTACTGAATCATACAAATTTTTGGCTGAGTTCCTTAAATCTTCCTAGCTCCACTCTTCATTTTTCATGAAATGCATGTCTCTACTAAGGGTTATAGTCTTAGTTTGTGATTGGAAGACTTTATATGCCTTTGAAATAGTACTGTATCCAATGAAGGTACATGGAATCGATTTTTTGTCTCGTTTTATCTCATTTAACCTAAGAGGCATAGGTAAAACAAAGATAGCCAAACACTTTAAGGAAGTTCATTGAAGGTTTGAGTCCATGCCAAGCTTAAAAAAGAGTTTGATCCTTCACTGCCTTTGTGGGAAGCCTATTTTGAAGAAAAACTTATGTGGTTGCTGCCTTTGCCCAAATTTTTTTGACAAATTCTTCTCATGCAACATGCATCTGGTCAACTCTATAATATATCTATTTCTTCTTTCACTTACTCTATTTTGTTGTGAAGTATAAGGGGCTGTAAGCTGATGATTAATCCTTGCTTCCTCACAAAACAGGTTGAATTATTGAGAAGTATACTCCTTGCCATTGTCGGATCTTAAGGATTGAAGTTTATAGCCATTTTCATTTTCTACTTTATCTTTAAACCTCCAAAAAACATTGGCAGCCTCTGAGTTAAACTTTAAAAAATAAATCCAACAGATTCAGGTTAGTTCATCTACAAAAATGATATAGTAAGGACGACCTTTTAGTGAGAGAGCCCTTTAAGGCCCTGCTATGTCGATAATATTTAGTTGTAATTTATTTGAGACTTTCCAATTTGTCTTTGGAAATGGAAGTCTACTTTGCTTCCCATATTGACAGGCACGATAGATTGGAGAATTCGCTTCCAAATCAGGTTAGTCTTTGACCATTTTTAATTTTTACATTTTTGACCAGCCCTTGATAGTGATAATGCACGAGTCTCTTATGCCATACTTTAACAACACTTTCTTTGGCTAAAAAAACTGCCTTTTCCTCCTCAAATGGATCTCATAAGAAACTTTTGCCTCTCATTTTTACTTTAAACATTTCTTGACCTGAGACATCCTTGATCAAGCAATGTTCATCTTCGAAAATTACTTTGAAGCCTTTTTCTATCAACTAACCAACACTAAACAAGTTTTGGTCTAATCAGGTACATAAAGCGTATAAAAAATTGTTTTAGTACATGAATGACTTGGAATAGCAATGTTGCCTCTTCCTTTTACAACAATATGTTTACCATTACCTATTCTAACTTTAGTAATGTTTGTAGGCTTCAATTCTTTAAAAAGATCCTTCTCATTTGTCATGTGGTTAGTGCATCCACTGTCAATCAGCTAACACTCACTCAAGACACTGCTTGAAGAATAGGTTGCAATAAAGAGTTGATCCTCCTCCTCTCCATCAATTATCTGAGCATATGCTTCTTGCTGTTGACTTTTGTTCTTGCAAATGATAGCTTTATGCTCGAGTTGATTGCATTTACTACACCTAGCATTAGGCCTTCTCCAACACTTGAAGGGTGGATGACCTTTCTTGCCACAATGCTTGCAAGGAGGGTAATTTCCCTTTGAGCTTTCTGCTTTACTTTTGTTGGCATTGCCTACAATGCCTTCGCCATTTTTTGGCTAGTTCTTCTTGTTCTTCTTCTTTTTGTTTCTTCCACCATCTTAATGTTTAGCTGGCAAGGCTTCTTCATCAATTCCTATTTCTTTCATAACCCTTTGTTGCTCTTGAGCTTGCAAAAGCATTCAACAACTCTGTCAAGGTGATCTTGGACAAATCCTTGGTATTTTCCAAGGTGGTTATGGTTGTTTCAAATCTTTCAGGCACAGCTACCAGAATTTTTTCTACAATTCGAAAGTCATTGAACTCAAAAGCATGCAATCTTACCCTGTTTGCTATGCTCAAAAGCCTGTCAGAGTAATCCTTAATGATTTTGGTTATTTCATCTTTTGTAATTTGAAGTCTCGGATGAGATTCAACACCTGCATGCCTCTGACTAGTCCTATTTTTGTTAGGCCTTCCAAGCCTTTGGAACAGGCTAGGCCGGGCCGAGCCAGGCTTTGCAGTCAAACTTAAGGCCTAAGCCTAGTCTTGGGCCAGTTATTGTTTAGGCCCAAGACCTAGCAGAATTTGAGCTACGTTGTTAAGTAGAGGGGTAGTTGTACTGCAAACAAAGCAATGTACTTCATTTGTTTTATTATACTGCATGCAAAAGACAAGTATCTATAATTTATTAGTGTAGAATCTTTTTAAAGAACTTATCATATTTTATGTATATTAATAGTATTTTCGAGTGTCAGGGAGATCAGTCATGGATGTATCAAATATATAATGAAGAAACAAGTTCATTTACCCTCTTTCTTCTTCTTCTGTCCTGGTGTTTTCGCTCATTTCTTCTCTTTGTTACTTCCTACATCAAATATTACTTCCATTAACAGATTGTTTAATTTTGAATCCAATCTTATATTACTGCTTGTAGTTATTTAGTATTTGTTTTGATATTTTTCATTGCTTTAGTTTTGAAGGAATCCAATCTTTTATATATATATATATTCTTATTATTTTTCATTGATATTATTTTTAATCTCAAAAAGAAAGATATTCTTATTTCTGTTTAAATTTTCTTTTATATTAATAATTGTTTCTGGGTTGAAAGTATAATCTTTGTTCATCAAACTTGTTGGAACCTTTGTTACCTTATGGGTGCTTCTACATACCAGAAGGCAAGATGTCACTTCTTATCTGACATCCAGGATCAAAACAGGTTTGGATAATAAAATTAGAGCAAAGTCGGAACCAAGAATGTTTCACAAGCGTTATGTTCACAACAGAATAATTGAAGTATAAACTCAGCGTTTGTGTTTATCAACTTTGTTAGAGTTCTTCTTAATATTACTTCCCATTTTCTTTCGTTTTGGGAGAAGATATTCGTGTAAAGAACATATTACGTTATTCAGATTCCCGTCTACTAAATTGAAAAAACATTGGTTTTCATCTTTGGCAACTATCATTGTGTGTAGTGCATATGTTCTAGAATAGTAGCTTAAGTTTTTTACTTAACAAGTATTTTATATATAAATGCAGAAGCTATTCAACAGCTAGCTGTAAAATTGATTCAGTTCACATGGTTTAGCAAAACTTTCTGCTTGTTTATGCTCAATCTGCCTTGTATATGCATGCTTCAACTAATAATAACATATATGACATTTGCAGGGCTCTTCTGATATGATTATGTACAGTTGGGGAACAGAACTTTTGTTCCTTACAGACGTTGATCTGGATTAATAGCTAGCTAGACAAGTGAAGTTGTTAATGAGAGGCAATCGTTATTGCTTTGTGAATGATATAAAATATTATTATCAGCATGTAGTCAAGGGTTGAAAAAAAGCAAATTAATATTTGTGTGAAAGCAAAAGCACTATGGAAAATCTATTACTTTTATTTGCGATGTTGTTAATATATTATACAAGAAATATCAAATTTTTTATCGTTTTTTGTTCTTTCTTTTAAGTGGATAAATTTATATATTTTTAAAGTAAGTATGACGGCATATACCAAAGCATGTAGGAGTTCTCTCAAGACTCGGCAAAATAAATAAATCAATATTACTCTCAATTTACGTATTTTATTTATTTCATTATCTGCTCGTTGAGGAAAGCCATTACATCATCTACATATCTCTCGATCATTTGTTTTTTCATTTACTTATTTTTAACGTGTATGCTAGCTAGGTGTCTCTTCCATAATGGAACTACAGATGTACCCATTTCATATTTTATTGTAGTATACACATAATTGACTTTAATGTAAGTTTTAATGTTTGGTGTAATCATTCCAAAATGATCGTCGTCAGTATGAGGTAAGCTCTGTGTATAGTTTCGTATCTAATAATCAGCTTCTATGTCTCTCTGTTTCTGGTGTTCTAATCAATGATTAGGGATGGAAATTAATGGCGTCTGAAGGTGAGTCCTCACTGCAAAAGAGGTGTCTCTCCAGTTCTTTCTCTTCTCAGTCTATACTTTTTATTTATGTAGATAGATTTTGCGTTTGTACTTTGTATTAATAATACCAATTTGAACCATTTCAAATTACGCAGTACTTTCATTTTCCCTGCAAATCAACTGTTCAAATACGAATCTACACTTCGTTATTTGAACATGTTTCATGTAATTTTTTAAAATAAATTAACTAGAAATAGGCTTTACCAAGATGACTTGGCTGTTAGCTGAAGACCTAGCAATTTCTTAGCTGCACAACATACATACGATGACATACTACATCATATTTATGGGGTTTGAGCCCGAGTGCATATCAATACATAAAACTTTTTAGAGTGTGTTTGCAATGGAATCGTCTTCCTCCTCATACGAAATCAGGAAGGTCCTTTTAGAGTTTCTGAAAGATTATTCTATGTCTGATTATTATAATGATATTTATGTTTTTCAGTTTCCATATTCTCCGAGCTACATCATGTTTACCCTAATAAATTATCGTTACGAATGAACTAGACATTTATGAGTCCCGGATTTGAATGTGTAGCATTGCAAGCATGGTTTATAACTATATAATGTCTTCTCTCATAACAATTCCAATATATTCATGCAGCTCAGAATCTCATCATGTCGCCTTTCTGTAAGTTGGACAACTCTTGGCCATTTACTGATGAAGATAGCAGCATCTTTCTACCTGTTGAGGATTACATAGATAGCGGCTTTGCTCAAAATATATTTCAGGTTGAAAAATCTTCAGTGGCTGAGCCTAGATTCGACGAAGGATTGCTGGAAAAGAAACTACTTGAGCATAAACAAAATAGCAGTTGGTCAGTACCACTTGAAGTTTTAGATAGTATTCCATCTTCACTTCACCATGAAGAGAACATACTACCAATTAAAGAAATCACAATCACAACTAATTGTGAGTTAAATTCATTTCTCGATAAGGCTTCCGAAAGTTTATGCCCAATTTTAGGAGGAAGAAGTATGTCACCATCCATTAAATGCAATGACACTATTGACCTGTTCGACCCAAGCGTATTTCTTGTGCAAGAAAGTTCAGCTTTGGAGCCATGCATTCACGGAGAATTACAAGAACATAGTTTCAACAACTGCAATGAGAGCAATTTGTCCAACTGTTTTGAAGCCAGTGTTAATTCTTTGCAAATTCTTGAGGAAGGCAGCACGTCACTAAGTTTAGATCAAATCCATGAAATCAGTGAAGGATTTGATTCAAGCATGTTACATGAGCAAGAAACTTCAGCATTGGCGGGCGCCGGAATTGAGAAAGAATCAGGATTACTTGGAGAACGAGTCAACGGTAAGGCAAGGGAGAGAAAGCAGAAGTACTTGAAGCGCTTACAAACTGAAGAAAAGGTTGCTCAACTCAGTGAAGAAGATGGGTCATTTTCAAAGAAGCAAGACCATAATGCTAGGGAGAAAGTGCGGAGGATGAAGCTCAATGCATCCTTCTTAGCTCTTGGAGCATTGCTACCATCTGATTCTCGAAGAAAAAAGGTTGACAAATGACACACCATGCACGCTCTTCATCATTTCATTAGCTTTAAATTTTCTTTAAGAAGTGCATTAACTATGATCAATTTAGATATTAATCAATTACTTTAATAAATATGATTTCTAAAAGTGAAGAGTTTTTCAGTTCTATGAAGCCTAATATAAGTGGATAGGATGAGCCAAGAACTTACAAGATATGTCATCATTTAGTTACCCAGACGTAAACCGTAAACTCTCTTGCATTTTGCCCTCATAGGAGTTTAATTTAAAAGGAAGAATTAATGTATTAATCAATTTTCAACAAAGTTCAATTAATTCATGGTGCCTTTGACAATTTACAGAAGAGAAGGAGCGCGCCAGTGATTATTGATAGAGCTCTTGATTACATTCCAGAGCTAGAAAATGAAATAGAGAAGCTAACACACAAGAAGAATAATTTGCTATCAACAATTGATAATGAGCAAAACCTCCGCCAAAATCTTCAATTATCAGAACTTGGTCAAGCTCCCACAGTTTCGGTGCATGAAGTTGCGAATGGTGAAGTGATCATACAAGGATGCATTATGAAGGATCAAAGCACCGTTTTCACAAACCTATTGAAGAATGTAGAAGCAGAAGGCATGAGAATTATGAGCGCCTCCACTCTTCAGGTTTGCAAAGAAAGGATCTGCTACCATTTACATATACAGGTATGATTTCTGCACCCTTTAAGTATATATAATTCTCTCCTCTTGAAAAATATAGCCTCTTGTCGTCTCAGCGTACCTATTAGTATCAATAACTCCAAAATGAATCATAATACATATTTTCTTTTAAAGCTCAAACCAATTCACATTTCACAACGTCCAATTGTAAAAGGCGATGTAAGCATATATGAACATAAACGGCCATCTCAGAGGGTGTGAGTGAAGGTTCTATTTAGGTAATTAAAATTTTTACATAAGATAAATGGAAGCACATATTTTTCACTGGAAAAAAAATATTAATAACAAGGATGTCCAAAGATAACTACCTTCATTGAATTTTCTCAAACCTCCAGATCTCAGTCTCATAGTTAACAGCTCTTCTGTCATTAAGCTCAAATTAACTTGAGGTTCACAATACAAATCCTATAATTATATGTCACTCTTGACTCTTTTGTGTTTTAGGGTTTAGGGTTTAGGTTTTTATTTGAGTTTGATACAACTTCCCTTGGTAAATTGAAGTGACTTTCATAGCGATTGAGCTCTACGTCCCTATCAACATCCAATGCTTCTCCATTTTCAATTATATATTGAGCAGCACAAATTCAACAAAATCGTGATTAGATGAAATGATGCTGATTTATATACAGTACTATATATACAATAAGCTAATGAGGATCATTGATTTATATACTGACTTCGCAAATTTTTTATGGTCCAATCATCAGCAGAGAGTAACTAAACTAGCTATACATATATTATATTGTATATGCAGAAACCACTGACTTCAACAGTAATTTGTAATTGTTTTTCTTCAATCCCATATTGATTTATAGGACTTCCTGTACATTTTATGCGCCATAAGCTAATTGTTGAAACAAGCTTCGGCTACCTTTTAGCCTTTAGGTAATATGTTAAGAAAGAAATGTTTAAAAACTTATAAACAATTGCGGGCATCCTTTCAGGTTAATTTTCTCAACAATTTATGCTAATCCGCTCAATCAACAAAAAGTAATTATCCACTGCAATCTATCCCTCAATTGCCTAGCTCATTGTATAATTTTAATTTCGATTCCTGATTATCAACTTTTACATAAATACTTTTTCTCTGTTAGAATATATATTTCACCATCTTATTTGAAAAATAAAATTACTGTCAGGATTCAGAAGATCCCTAGATTATTCAACGTCTTCTCTTAATTAAGTATCAAATATATTTTAAAATTTAATAAACTATATATTGTTGAAGTTCAAAATTTAATAGCTTAAAACAGTACTATTATTTGGTCCTTATTTCTATCAACTCAATTTTTTTAGTTCAAGTCATTTAGTAGTTTCTTAGAACATATATATATATATATATTTGTATTTGTATTTGACATTTTAATTTGATCTTGTTGGAGTGCAAGCATATTCTTTACATACATTTCTACTTTATAGTTCTTGTAACAATATCTCTAAATAATGTTATTCTGAATAGATAGTATCATGTTCTTGTCAAAACTTACACTGAAAAGCTAGGGTATCTGAGCAAGTTCTGGGAAGAAGCAACTGTTTTGAAATAATTAATTGCCTTCTCAACAGAGAAAAGAAGCTGTACTGCAGCCTAGCTAGTGTCACCGAATTAGCTAATTATTGATAGAGATATGCCGTTATTGCTCAGTTTCCAATCATGATCCACATAGAAGATGAAAAAAATAATCTAAATGTAGTCATTACAAAGCAATCTAGATGTTATGGTAAGTCAAAGAAAACACATGGGGTGAATTAAAATTTTTCCGTTGACACTACTCGATCGGGAAAATGAAAGAGAGAAAGAAAACTCTTATTGATTGGAAAATTACTAACTCAAATTGAGACTTCATCCTGAACAACTAAATAATCAATCTTGAAAGAGGGTTAGGGTATAAGATGAGTGTAACACATCACATCATATAAAAATTTATCATATAAAAATTTATTATATAAAATTAATTTTAAATATTTTTAGTCATGTTTGGTAATCAGTTATTAGCAGGAAGATAAAAGGAAGAAAAATAATACATTTAGAACATGAATTTATGGTTTTATAGTACGTGCGATATTGTCTGTTATAACAGAGATCTTTTCCCTTTTTTTTCTCTTTTCTTCTAGTTTCAGAACACCTTCCAAGTTTACAAAGAAGGTACTACTTGCTTACTAGAATATTAGGATCTAAGATTGTTAATGAACATGTAAAGATAACTTATTAAAATTTTCAAAGCACATTGTAAAGACACACTCTAATATAACTCATCAAGCTAATAAGTTTTTCTCTCCAAAATACTTTGCCTATGGTTATAATTTTCCAACTAACGGCTTATATATGCTACTCTGGCTACAGATTAATGGAAGTTCACTTGAAGCTGACTATGTTACCGTTTTAAGAGAAGAGATCATTTCCTGGTTACGCTGATGATAACTTGATTTTGGATTCTTGAAGACAATTCACTCTTGCTCTGAAAGTTGTCTCTAGATTAATACGGAAAAAGTACTGCTGAAGTTATTAAACTGATTAGATGGTGGTCATGTACGATTTATTCTATTCGTTTTGAACTAAAGCCTAAAGTGCCAAACTAATTAATTTGACTACGAAGCCTCTACCAAGAAACTATAAGTTCAAGTACTCAATGAGCTTTCTCTACATGCAAGATTATGTTGAGGTAGCGAAGCACACCTTTAAGATTTTGGTTTCTTATCTTTTTTTCAGTGTAAATATGTTAGTCTTATCAGTTTTATATAACATTTTGTCCTTGAATAAGGATTTATTTTATTGTTAGATTTTGATAGAGTTTCTATTATATTTGAGTTTAATTTTTGTTTTAGCACTCTCAATAGGATTAAGATTTTCAGCTACATATGAAATTGTGTTATTTACATAAATTTTCTTGATTTATCATATAAAACTCGATAATTTCATAGAAAATTCATTTCTCTCATTGATACCTTTGTGCTATTACAGATAATTTAAATCTATTTTCACAAGCAGTAGTCACATTCATGGTGTACCTACTAATAGTTTTGTCCAAAGTAATATGTTAATTCAAAATCAAGCTTTTGAAGAGTTGAATAAGGCATCATAGATATTTCTTTCAAAAAAATATATATTCAAAAGTAAAATGATACCAGAAAAATACCAAAAATTGACTTGGTCTCAAAGCATCTTAAAAGATTAATTATTAATTAAATGATGATCAAGAAAATATAATTAAACTTAAAATGTAGGATATCATACACTATATAACGAACAAAAAACTATAATTAATAATAGAGTTGGGCATACCTTCATATAGTACTGGACACACCGTTTGGCTTCCCTTTCCATTCCTCCACAACTGTGAAACAGCTGAGATTTCTTGAAAGCTTGTAAAGAGTTTGCTGTCCGCAAGATATATGTAACATAGGCAGCAGGCTGAAGAACAATGAACAAGATATATATGTATTTATAGCCAAAATCTTTTCTACGTACCAGGGGAAGCTTTAGCTGCTATGGCTTTCAATGGTTCCTCCACTGTTGTTGTCTACTTCAGAAAGTTGATGCATATCAGCACGAACTGCTCTCTCAGGCTTTTGTTATCTTGTTAATGTGTACTTCCTAGTTATATATTCTCTTTCCCAAATGTGCGTGCATGATGTTTTGAATAAGAGATGCTAAGGAATGATTTCTCTTGGTCCAAGGCTACCCGAGACAGCTGGTTGAATAGTCTTTGAAGCACATGAGATGATGGGTAAAGCAGGCAGGGACCGAAACTAAGGAGATTGGTCGTGACATTAACACGTTACCCTAGAGGATGTGATGAGCAAAGAGGAAGACTGATTGTACTACTCTTCAAAGCTAAAGAGCAATGTACTATCATTTGGATCGTTTGTACTACACATGAGTTTACTATAGCTAGTACAAGCTTTATCAACAACTCTGTAGTTCATTTAAATATTTTAGGCATATTTATATTCTTCTTAATTCAACATGGAGAGATTATCATGTAAAGAAAATTCTTTTCTTACATTTACCATTTTATACTTATGGTATCGTATCGTCATTCGTAGTTGATATTTAAGAGGTAAGAAAATTTTATATTTATTCTATAAATGATGATTTTCTCTTGAAGATTCATCAAATTACTTTTCATCATAAATGTTAAGAATTATATATAAAAACAAAATCTAAAATTTCCTGTTTTACCTTTTAATTCAATTTTTAGTATCATAAATATAAGAGTAAAATAGTAATTTCATTATTATATAATAGAAAATTAAAATTATCATTTTATGAAACACTAAATGAATATAGTGTCATTTACCCTATTTATATATGTACATATATATTATCAACACACATATATAACTTAATTAGAAGTTACCAATTCTCTATCTCTTCA